>JAOBBB020361030.1:0-10204 GCA_025331005.2 Zoanthus gigantus
TTGACTTTTAATCTTCAGTAGTTGGCTTTGTTTGATCAATTCTCATTTTCTCATCACCAAATGTCATATTTTGTATGAGTTATATAAGGAGAAGTTGGTTGTTGATAACTGACTGGCACTGAAAGGGTTAAACAACGCAACGTTGCGACCGTATCACACAGTCTTCATCAGGTTAACTGACACCCTGTCACGTGACGGGGGTATTGCCTGATGAAGATTGTGCGATAGGGTCGCAATATTGCGTTGTTTAATTTTTATTTTTTTCATCTAAATTTCCAGTAAGTGACTTAAATGTTTTTTTTTTTTGGTTAACCCTTTCAAACGTGTTGAAACAAAGGCGAAAGGATATCGAAAGAGTTTAAAAGGGTTTAAACTTTGTTTCAACATTCTTTCGACTTTTCTTTTGTTCTCAAAATGTTTAAGGTTGTTGAAGCCGTTTGCGCAGGTCTTTCAGCATTATTGAATAGGTGCATGCTAACCTAGTAAGCCTGGTACTGAATACCAGACTTCTCACGGAGTATTTTTTTAAAACAAATGTTGAAAGTGTTGGCCCACCCAGTGTTTAGCATCGTTCAACTTTCGTGAACAGCCTTCGATAAAATTGCGTAGAAGTAAAGGCAATTGTTGAAAGTTAAGTAAAATTAAGTTTTTTGTTATAACCAAATTAAATAATCATAACGTTTTTGAGCTAAATTGAGCTATCTTCATTTTACAGGGAAGAACAGCACAACGATACTGGTTTTCTTAATTCTGTCGCTCATAATCAACTTTGCGCTGGCTGCAGGAATCTTGTATCTTCTGCGTGTGTATAAACAATCGAAAGAGAGTTCAGTAGCAGTGGAACTCGATAACGTCAAAAATGGGCCGCTTAATGGGGAACAATTCGGTAGGCAGAACAATAATGCTAATTATATAGAAATATTTATATTATATATATGCAATGAAAGTATAAAGGACAAAGCCACACCAACATGTACCATGTTGAAAATTTTCAATCAAACGTTTCGGCCTTCCTCGGTGGTATACAATGTAAGAAATGCTTGAGCTTTACGATACAACTTCAACCATATATATATAATAAAAGGTGCTAAAAGTTACAAAAATAGTTATATCTGCATAAATATTTGTTAAGGCACCCACATCCCACAACTGGTCCTCATTACCTTCTCACCCCACAACTGGTCCTCATTACCTTCTCACCCCACAACTGGTCCTCATTACCTTCTCACTCCACAACTGTTCTTCATTACCTTCTCACTCCACAACTGGTCCTCATTACCTTCTCACTCCACAACTGGTTCTCATTACCTTCTCACTCCACAACTGGTCCTCATTACCTTCTCACTCCACAACTGATCCTCATTACCTTCTCACCCCACAACTGGTCCTCATTACCTTCTCACTCCACAACTGGTCCTCATTACCTTCTCACCCCACAACTAGTCCTCATTACCTTCTCACCCCACAAATGGTCCTCATTACCTTCTCACTCCACAACTGGTCCTCTTTACCTTCTCACTCCACAACTGTTCTTCATTACCTTCTCACCCCACAACTGGTCCTCGTTACCTTCTCACCCCATAACTGGTCCTTCTTACCATCTTTGCCACACCCCTAAACTGATCTTTTTTACCTTTTTGCCACATGCTACGACTGGTTCTACTCGCGTGTTTTACTTCTAAATTTTATTGGTATAGTTTTTTGGGCTTTCTGACATAGGTCTCGAAACTCTTTCAAGGAACGCTGACATTGATTCGATTCGCTATATTTTAAGGAGATATCTATATAAAGATAAACATTTTGTAGTGCTTACAGCAAATTAGATCTTATTCTTTAGTAGCGTGGTACCTACAAATCGTGTTTGAAGATGAGTCAGTGTAAGAAACAGGAACATTCTTTTTTATGGAGTTGGTAATTAAAAAAGTCTTGTCTCTTTTCAGGATTTGAAAACGCGCTGTACTCGGGTGATGAAGCGCCCATTGTGGAAAATATGGAGCAACAGTGACTATGGTTAAGGAACACAACTGGAAATTAGTTTTATTGGTTTTATCATTAGAGTAAATTTTCAAGGATTAACTGTTTATCAGGAATATTAGTTTTAACTGATAGCGATAGATGCAATTTGAAATTCTCCCATCTATTAGATTAAAACTTTTTCAAATAAACAGTATCACACCATAGATTTTACATGATCAATAATATATTTTTTATCACTTAATATCTTGTTCTGTATAAATATTTCAAGGAGAATTAAGCTTCTGATAAACTTCCTGAGGTAAAAAGCATTGAAAAGTGTAAAATAAAGTACTAGATTACTTTCAAAGTAGTTTCTCGGATCGTTCGTATATTACAAGTAGCAGTGTGAAAATGCTTATCATTTGTAATATGGTATGGGAATTGAAAGAAGGAGCACATACTTGTTTCTTTCAAATGTAAAATTAAATTAAGATTCACTTTTATTAGCGAAAAAGCGGCGACAGCAATCGTACACCGACATGGGAACCTCAATGTTTTTGTCGCTTTTTCTTTGGCGCTTTTCGCATAACCAAGGCAAAGTAGCACCGACGAGACTTATTGTGTGTGCATTAGAATTTCTAAATTTACAAAATTTCTGAAAATCATCTAATCAATAAACATATCTGAACAAAAACATATATTTTCTAAATTAATTCAGATATGTCAGGATGTATAGTTTCCACGTCAAGTGACAAACAGAGCGACCTTCATTTTGCAAAAAATTCTCAACATATCAACAAGTATCGTCGGATACTTTAACTCTATCTAGCCTGGTCTTTTTGTAAGTCTTGCAGCCTGGGGGTAAGGGAGCTAACTGTCTTAATTTTCATCCAAAACATGTGAAACCGGTTTGGGTCTAGCCCTGAATAGATCGTGCTAGTAAATTCAGCAACAATTGCTTGACAAAACACCCAAAAGTTGCTTTCAAGTTGCTCAAAGATTGAAAAAGTTGCCACCAAAGTTTGAAAAAGTTG
Source organism: Zoanthus gigantus (assembly GCA_025331005.2). Classification (NCBI taxonomy): domain Eukaryota; kingdom Metazoa; phylum Cnidaria; class Anthozoa; order Zoantharia; family Zoanthidae; genus Zoanthus; species Zoanthus gigantus. Next base: position 2,991 of record JAOBBB020361030.1, read on the forward strand.
CTTTCTTTTGAGAACCATTTTATTCTAGATATCTCAAAACATAAAAAAATTGTGTGTGTAATTTAATACAATCTTCATGTTCAACATAACTACTAAGTAACGAAACAGCTGTCCATGGCTGCTAGCAATCAGGCTCACTATTTTTTATTGTAGATTTAAGGGTTAATGCCCGTTACAAACGTGGCCATAATGCCCAATATAGTGGCTTCTACACTTGTGCCATCTACACTTGACATTTATCTTCATAGTCATATCCCACAAGCATTGCGCTTTTACAACATCTTAAATTTTGTAATCAGTTTCTAGATTTGGATCAGTTTTATAATTATTGGTTGCTCAAAAGTTGCCAAAGAAGCAAAAGTGCTCAAAAGTTGCCAAACAGAATCTATTCAGCCCTTCTTGGGTCAATTGATAAGTGTCGTACGTTCTATAAAACTAGGTATCTATTTAACAATTAGACCTCGAGGACGAATGGACTACGAGTTAATAGACCACGAGGCCGTAGGCCGAATGGGCTATTCAAACTCGTAGTCCATGAGAGCCGAGAGGTCTAATTGTTTTAGTATAAGCCTAATGATCGGTCAAAAAAAGGATGTACAAATTAAATTATCGATGAAATCCTCTGATATTACTGCAAAACGGGGCTTATTACTATTTTGATCTGCCATCTTTTCTCTACTAGTTGGCTATCACAAATAGACCTCTAGTCAGTAGAGTAGCCAATCAGAATGCAGGATGCATAATAGACCTTTAGTAGGTTTATACTAAATCCATTTAGTGGACCGTCAGCGATTCAAGCCCAGGTCTTTGGCATTCAGATCTCGACTCTAACACTTGAGCCTAAACTTGCTGTCTTCCGTGTGCTGGTATGGCTTCATTTCAAAACCATTGATAACTGAAAATGATATTTTTCTTAATGTCAGCTTCATTTTTCCACATTTTTCTCTGATTTAGTATAAAAATATGATTGGATATAAAGATTTATTATTATACATTTTATTTTAGTAGATGCCATAATAAACAAATAATGATTTTTTTTTAATTCTAGCGATAGCTCACACAGTTGACACAACTAACAGTGAAGCATGCAAACAACTTGTGAACCCAGAACGTGTTCATCGAGTTAGTGATCCATATGATTTAGTGGCCTTAGCACAAGAAGTGCAGAAGGCAGATCAATTTATTCGATGTGCAGCAAGCAATAAATTGATCTTAATTGCTGAACAGATAAAACATCTCCAGGAACAGGTACGAAATAAGATTCTCATCTCAAGCTTAAAGGGATTTTTGATCAATATATAACAAAATTTTTGACGTCAAGTATTAAAAGTGAAATGAAACTGGTTATGGAATGATGTTGTTAAAGAAATAAGAGTAATGAATATATTAATTTGGGCTTAAAGTTGAACAATAGAAGTTATTATGAGAAGCCATTCCATGTTTTTAGTTGATAATATTTCGAGTACTAAATATGTTTCATTACCAAATAGCTGTAATTTAACAATCTTTATATCCAAATACATGAATCATCAACTGAGAAGTTATTTTACCTAAAATTTCCTTAAATGTGTAATTTAATAAAACAAGAATTTGAAATAGTATTCCAAAAAGTTCTTTTAAAAAAAAATCAGTTTTCAATTTTGATATTAAAATGTTTCAAACACAGTGGAAAATGCTCTGTTTGTCATATTATTTTCTTCTCTGTTTTCAGTTGTTTTACACTTCAGGTTTTTAGGGTAAATGGTAAACCAATGATGTGTTATAGTTGTTTTCATTTTGGACAGGCCAGAAAAGTTTTGGAAGAAACAAAAAGAAATGCAGAGCTCCACCATGCACAGTGTAATTTCAAAAAACGACCAGGTCACATGTACTACTTATATCGGCGAAATGATGGCTCCACATACTTTTCAATGCTCTCAGAGGAGGTAACAAAAACTTTTGTCTGACTGAAATGCTAAAAGTTTATTGAATGAACAGCTAAAATATATTTTGATGATGTAGTTTTTTGCTTTATATTGTAATTTTTAAAAACAATTGCTTAATTAACCTATATATAATATCAATATTATTTATTTAGAAACAAAGAAATTGAGTTTCTATGGTGATGTTGTTGAGGTTAAAATGTTTTATAATTTTTTGACAATTAATATGGAATGCAAAATATTTGGCTGTTGCCATAAGCACTATTATAGTCTGATAATTCTCATTTTTAATAAAAAAAATATTCTGTCCTCATAATATGTAACCATGTTATTTTCCATATAATTCTGATAAGATGATTAAATTTTTCTGGTTTTGTGACATGTGCTTCTTGTGAACAAAGTCTTTACATACTTTAATTAATTTTTTTGGTTTGCACAACAGTATGTATTACAATCCAACTTGACTTCAGCTTTACTTTTGTTGAATTTACAAAGTTGTAGCATTAATTATTTCAAAATATACTATTTTTTTAAAAAAAAATCGATAACTAAATTCCAAAATTTTATGCTATTGAATACCCTGTAGTTATTTTATTTTTTGTAGTTTATTTAGTAGATCTTTTGATGATATACAACACTTTTATGTTTTTCCTATTTATCGTTGTTAAATTTTATTGTAGAAGTATAGTCAGATTTCAATTGTCTCATCAGGACATGGTAAATAGTCCAGAGAATGGAAACTATTAGTATTAATGAGGACCAAAATATATAATTATGTACCAAACAAATTATATAAACATGTGATATTATGAACAGCAAAAAAAAAATCAATTATTTTAAAAACCAATTTTCAGTACATGTTACATAGATAAAGAACCCCAGTGGAATTGGCCAGAAAGTAGTTAAGACCACTGAGACTCTCCAAACTGGAGATACCCTTCAAAATCAAAATATAATTCATATTCTTATGTACATGTGTGAAAATAATTATCTAAGCTGGGTTGGTAAAAATGCCCCATTCAGAAACAAAAACAGAAAGTCTAAGTGTAATATTCATAGCACTGACACAGATTTATTAAAAGTACAAAATGATATTATTCTACTTAATATGAACAAACAACACTACTCGATATTTTGGACCTTAGAGATGCATTTGATACAGTCGACCATTCTCTCCTGTTGAACCAGCTACATAGCTTTGGTGTCCAAAGTCCAGCCATTTCTTGGTTTGCATCCTACCTTCCTAATCAAACCCTGTCAAGTTGTACATAATGTATAGATCCTCATTTCAACCATCTACTGTTAAGTTTGGTGTACTACAGGGATCATGTCTTAGACTAATATTATTTTGTAATTTACTCAAGCGAACTGTATACCAGGGTTTAGTTGTTGAAAAGCTGATTAGTGCTAACCCAGGGTTAAAATTAATTAATGTTTAGCGCACAGTTTAAAAAAAGATACGGATTTGAGCATTAAGTTTGAGATGAACAAGTTAATGGATCTTGAGAGTATTTTATAAGAACTGTAATTTTTTCCTTAGAGAGACAGTTGCTGCTGTAATTTTTGCTAAAACCCAGGTTTAAATTTGACTCACCATTGAACAACCCATCCCAGGTTATTATTAGTCAGCTTCCTGGTGTAATCATTTTCGCTGACGATTCCCAGAACAAAAGCAAGTTATTGTGTATGAGGCTGTTCAAAATTGCATTATTGATAAAAAAATTTAAGAAATGGATGGTTACAAAGAAATCAAAAATTTATGACAAAAAAGTAGAATTCTTATTAATTAAAACAAGACAGCAGTTGAAAAAGTAGAACACCACCCAATCAAATTGGTAAGGAATTACCATGTAAAGAACATTAGCCTTATTAAAAAGTTGATGCCAGACTTAACAAAATCACTCATTCATTCCTTTATAACAAGTCAACTTGGCCACTGTAATAGCCTTCGGTATGGTGTGCCAGACTAGGAACTAATCAAGCTCCAGAAAATCCAAAAATCATATGCTGCAGCCTGTCTTGTAACTATACAGGGTCTCATCTGTCACACAAAATCTCCACTGGCTACCCATCAAGCTACGCATACAGTATTAAATACTGCTTATTACCTTTAAAACTTTGCACAATGTCTCACCCACCTACGCGAAATCAAGAAATTGTTTCTCTATTAAAGCTGTCAACCAAGTACTGTACTCCCTTAGAAGCAACAACTCTTTACTGCTTTCTGTTCCTGCTGTCCATCATCTTCATCATCATCATCATCATCATCATCCAATTTTGATCTGGGTTTATCCCCGTAAATGGGGGTGGCCAGATTTACCCCACTCTAACAGCAATCTCTCCAACTCCTGATGCTTATAGAAAGAGATTACAAACCAAAAAGATAAAATAGATAAAAGTCAAAGACAATCCACATTGTAGATTGTAAAGTAACTTAACCAAGTTTAACTGCATTCTAACCATTAATTGTCATTTCAAATGCCAGGAATGGGGTTCAACTTGCCCACATGAATGTCTTGGAGGTTATAAACTTGAAGCCGACCATTCATGGACAAAAGCAGAGGATGTTGAGCGTCGTCGCAAGGACTTTGCCATGGTAGATCAGTTGTTGTATTCTGAAGTACCAGCCATTGAGTATCTTATGGGGCCAAAAGTCAATGGGTTATCTACTAAAGCACCACAAAAATCCAAAGTTGAGACAGTTATTGAAGAAGTGACAGATGATCACCCAATTGTTCTTGAACCTCCACACTGACGTCAATATCAAGTGAATGACAGTTTTTAAATGAGTGTAGGATTATGGAAAACCTTAACATAGTTCTTTATACACACAGTTATGGCCTTGAAAATAGATTTGGGTTTAGAAACGCTTAACAATGTTAAAATGAGCAAAAATTCCTTGACAGGGTTGTGCACACAATTTGAAATAGGTAGCAAAAGTGGAAATGCAGGCAGCTTGTAGAGGGGTCTGGGAGGTATATTATAATTAAGATAACAAAAAATCGAATCAAATAGCTGACAAAAGCTGCCAAAGTACAGTAGCCAAGTAATTTTATTGGCTGCCAGTTAACATGGACAACCCTGTCTTGATACCTCAAACTGAGTTTTTTAAAAGGATAAATATTACCTTGCATTTGTTGTGAGTTCAATAAGGTGCAAAGAATTTGAAGTTTTTATTATAAAAGTTATGGGTTAAGATGTTCAGCCTTAGCTGCTGCAGTATATAGTAGTCAAAAATACTACAACAATAGTTGCTAGGTAACCAAATGAAATAAGTAACTACCTTAATAAATTAATATTCAATAATAATTGCTTTCCCTGTTGTTGTTTTAAAGCTAATATACATAAATAGTAAGTTTGTACTGTTTTCAAACCCAAATTTGAGCAAAATAACTCTGATTCCTAATTGAAGAACTTTACATACTGGAAGCTCCATAGCAAAGGCACAAAGAAGAGAATCTGATAATTTGAACTTGATAACTCTTGTAAGAAAAACAGCGTTGTATTTAAGATGATAAAGCCAGTAATGAGGAAATAATTTAAAACAAAAGTTTAAGCTCAAGACTTGTAAGAATAATTATATAATCTTTACTCTGCCCTCTTAGAGAAAAAAAAAAAATTTGTGTTAAGGTGTGTCATGTGACAATAAAAATTAAATGGCACCCATACTCCAAAATTATTTTTTGATATGTTAAATTGCATATATCTGAGTAGCAAAAATGTGTGTTTTAGAGCGATTCGCTGTATTTGCACGGTGTTTATCACTAGAATATAAGTAATGGTAAAAGTGTAACGCTTGTGGGATGTGACTATAAAGGTGAACTCAAGTACAGATAGCACGAACGTGCTAGTAGCTAACTTAAAGCCACTATATTGGGCACTATGGCCACGTTGGTAGCGGGTTTTACCCCTTACATCCCACAAGCATTGCGCTTTTACCATTACTTTGGGAGCCGGTTTGCTAGCTATGTCATGCTGATGAGGCCTAGAAATCTCAAAACAGTTGCTGATAAGATCTAGCAAAGGCAGCTAGCCCGCTTAGAGGTAAGCCCTCGCGTTCTACTACACGAAACAGCTGTCCATGGCTGCTAGCAATTAGGCTCACTATTTTTATGGTAGTTTTAAGGGGTAAAGCCTGCTACCAACGTGGCCATAGTGCCACTCTACGAGAATACCAATGAGAATAGGCGTTTTACACGGTTGGGTCATATACTACAACTACCAGAATGCCTTGCCCATTTTTTTTGTCAAATAATTAGTGACGGTTGTTCTGCTATTCTCGAGAGGGAATAAAAATTTGAATAAGAAAGAAAATTCGTAAAGCATTCTGGTAGTTGTAATAAAACGAAGTCATCATGCAAATGTACTATTCCTGTTGAGACATTAAATGATTTTCAATCAGCACAAAGGCCTGTCTTGTAGGCATTTTCAGAAACTGCAGATGTTTGAGTAAGGACCAAGCGGGCGTCTCTTTTGTGTTCCTTTGTTCTTTCTTGCACCGCTCTTCCCGTTCCGCTGATGTAACTGCTGTCACAATCACTACAGGGGATCATATTCAGAACCCCGTCTCGTCTGCCTTGGGGACAGAGTTCTTAGCACGTACTAAATGTTTCCATAGCTTCGTCTCCGAATTATAGACAGTTTGAATACCGTGTTCTTGAATTAAGGCAACGTCGTAGTGTCTGTGTTAAGAAACACCTTCAACATATATAGGGGAGTACAGCAAACATCTGCAGTACTGAAACACCTACAGTTTTCTATAATCTGCAGGGACCGCAGAATGAAGTGAGGCTTCGGTCCTTTTAATTTACAATTTTCTAAAACTGTAACTTTTTAAAAGGATTAGGGAATTTAGTATCATTTCCAGTGAGTGAACAAGCTTGTGCCTCAAGTATTGTTGACCACGTCGCAGGCACATTCTATTGTTCTCCCAGTCAGTCTTGCTCTGTTATCCTAGCTGATCTGTACTTGCCTATAAAACTTCTTTCTTCTGGTAGCCATTGTAAAGGATCACAAATATAGATAGCACAAGCGTGCTACCAACTTAAAGCCACTAACATGGGCGCTAAGGCCACAATGAAAACAGACTCGAGCTCTTTTATATATTAAAGTAGATTTAAATAAAGTAGTAGTGGACATAGCATATCTTGTATTCTGATTGACCTTATACATTAATTTTCACAAATTTTCTATTTACTACGATGCAAAACTCATAAGTTGGTAAGGCGCCAGTCTGCTGTGCGGGAGGTCTCGGGTTCGATTCCCGGCCGGACCAACACTCAGGGTCTTAAA
>JAOBBB020361124.1:0-10203 GCA_025331005.2 Zoanthus gigantus
TAAAAAAAAAAGAACAAACCTTCATATTTAAATATAAATTTTTAATTTTTTCTCAACTTGGAAATATTTGGAATTTATTCAAGTGTCGGCGGCAAACACATCCAACTTAGTACCTAAATACTATTTCAAGATCTATTAACAAAAAAGCTGAACAAGTTTCACCTTTTCGATGAAAAAGCTTTCATTTTCTGTTTGCTCTATTTCATCTTACACGGCCTTCGAACACGAAGTTTTAAGAGTCTGAGCACACAATTTGCTTTGAAATTGTTTTTCTGCATATGGACATGTATCCTTAATAACTGGCGTTTTTATCCCGAGCCATACAAAGTGGAAAACTTTTTGTTTTTTATTTCGTTATGCGTTCTATGTTGCTGGTCAACTGGAATTGTAAATTGCCATCGGGTAAATAAAACTGAAATCTAACAAAATAGTTTAATTACGTCAGTAATGTACTAGATTTTCATTTTATCTATTCTTGTACTTATTTCGAATTAAAAGTTATTTTAGAATTAAAAGTTATTTTAACTCTCAGAACATGATCAGTTGAAACGTCAAACCTTTGTCGAGCCGAACCTAATTCGAATTAAGACCGTCCCTAATTTCTTATGACCTAGCTAAGTTGATTCAGGCGCCCATCTTATTCCAGCCGAACTAATTGAAAATCATAAAAAAAGGACGTTATAATAATTTATAATTATGCATTCATTATGCATTGTTCGGGCGTACATGAAAGCTGAAAGGGGCCTAAGTTTTTTGCCACGCACGGCTTTAAAAACAAGTTCCTATCTTCTGCTCAAGAGTGACACAATTTCAGCAAAGATTTACCAGATTGGCTTTGTGAAACTTTTAACTAAATTAACATTTGCAAATGAAAGTACAATTCCTTTTTGGAAAGGTCTGAAAATGATAATGTTAACTTGCCATGCAGTCTTCTCCCAACACAACAACAACAACAAAATAATAACTTGTAACTTGGTCCAAAGTAAACACAACTATAACGAGGAACTTACCATTTTAAAAACGGAATGTTTCTTTTAAAAAATATATTCTTTTTCCAACGAAAATCTCCTTCGCTTTTAACAAACATAAACGTACGCCTTATTATAAAGAGGATATTTCATGGACGAAAGGAAATTTTGTATCTCCAAGCGGTCATGTAATATTCTATTTATTCTATAAACACCAATGAATTTAAAAAAGACACCGCTGTCAAAGGAGCTGCATCCAAAGGAACCGACTTTTATATGTTACCGTTAAGATAACATGTTGATCTAAGATGTTATCAAGTGTAAAAATATCAATTTTTTGGGCAAACTCCCTTAGAATTTCATCGGTGTTCATGTAATAAACTTGTATATAGTGATTCGTTTTCGCGAGTTGTATACAAGTTGTATGTATACAAGCTTGGTAGTTTAATTCAATTCTTTTGGTTGCGCGTACAATCATTAACATTTTAATAATTACTTAACGCAAGTACAATGGAAAATCTTTAAAGAAAAAATATGAAGATTAAAGATTAAGAATGCAGTTACTAGACGTTGTCACTCTTTTCATTTGACGATTTTTTTAAGGAATGAAATAAATTTTCAGTTTGGGTGTTCACTGCCTTGATATCATAATCAATAACAGTTCCATCTGTTGCACCATGAGCTAACCAGTTTGTTTGGGTGATAATTTCTGAACTGTTTTGTGCAACAAATTAAAATATAGTCTGCGTTAGATTATTTCTGTTGCGCCGGACGAGAGAAACATTTGTCATTTTTTTCTTATTATTGGGATACCTGTAGTAAGCCAAGTCAATGGGTTTGTTTTTCCGTCGATTTTACGTCAACAAGACAAAAGTTTTACCCGACAGCCCCTTGAGGTGCCAGCTAATGTAAATCCACACTAAAATATTTGATTAACGTATGATTCGAAACGGTTGGTAGAGTTATCGGGAATGCATATAAATGAGAAATTATCAACCGAACTTACCAGTGTGCAAATACCAACCACGTACTAGTGCCAAGTACTGATTGAAGTCATCGGAGTGTACAAATACAAGCATTTAGGTGCTGAGGGCCAGTTCAGAAAAAAACTTGTTTGAAAGAGCAATTATGACAATCTTCTATGTTTACATGATTGTTTTAAACAAAACTTCTGTTGCCGACCATGTAATTTATTGAAACGTAAAGAGGAATATATTTTTTGTTTGTCATCTAATTTCATTTTGATTATTTCATCGCAGTTGTCTACATAAGAATGTATCCTTCTTAGCCATTTGCTAAAAAGTTAAGAAATTTTGTCATTTGTTTTTTGTCAACATGAGTGACCTGCGAAAACGTCAGCAATTCACAAAAGCTCTTGCACGCGGGTAGCCCAGTTTACGCGTCACCGCGTCTAGTATTTATTTTCTAAATAGAGACGGACAAGATTTCAGGTCACGTACGCTATCTTGCGTGTGCTAATAATATTGAAAATTTAACGCCCACTAGCTATTGCTACCTGTTGAGTTTTTCTCAAAATGCGTAAATGACGTCTTAAATATAGCTGTGAGCATATTAACAAGCGACGATAATATTACAAAAAGGAAGTTTGAATATACACTAAGTGATTATTAGTCGGGTTTCCTATGGAATTTGTTGCTCGTAACTTTTTGTCCTTAGTCCCAAAAACTAGTCGTTGTCACTAGATCGATTATACCCTGCTAGGCAGTGATTCTTGTCGCAGCCTTAAGAGACAGAGAACTACTGCCTAGCAGGGTAGATCGATTACTGCCAGGTGGTATTCTTATATGTAATGTATAACGTTTGAGTGCTGTCTCTGCAATGGATAGGCCTTGAGGCTTATCACGTAAACCGCCTAATTATCTTTTCGGAAACCAGTCTCAAAAACAATGCCAAATATCCCAATTTTTAAAATTATCTTGAAAATCCTCTAAATAGCTCGTATTTTCATTTTAAAAATAATGTTTTAGGCCAAAATTTTCTTTAGAAGCTGAAAAGTATGCCAGAGATTGTCTAAACTCAATAGTATAATAGAAATAAAACAACTTTCAAAACGACATGGATACAAAGTTTAACGTATTTCCAAGCATCCGCCACATTTACAAATGGTTGCTATATATGATATGGAGTACAAACTACAATATTCAAGTGAGTGAAGCCGCTGAACTTAATTACTTTTTCTAGCATAGAATATAGCAGAACTCGAGATTAGAAATAGCAAGCAAAAGCTGGAAAACAACCAAAGAAAGCTATGCACTTTTCTAAATATCCCTAAAATTGCTTTTTTTAGTGCTTATTTCAATTTGTATTGTTAAATGAAGTAAACTATTTTTGTTTCGCTGGATTAATAATTACCACAATTATTTTAACAACGTGTATACATACTTGAAGATTGAGATATCAGATATATATATATATATATATATATATATTGATATATTGTGATATTATCGCTCAATGATTGTAATTTATTAGATGAAGCTAATAGTTTTATACGTACCCTATATACAGGGTAGCTAGGATCTTGAAGTTGAGTTGCGAGGAAAGGGAAACGGAAGAATTTTGTTCTGTTCTGTCTGAAGCTTAACCGTTTGCTTTGCTTGGTCTTCATTATTGTTGATAAATAATTGGTCTACAAAATATAGCCCCCATCCCCCTTATATCCGGCCCGGCCCTGAGCAGTATTTCAGTAGAGGTGCAGAAGTCACAATAAATATTATAATAATGACTTTATTTAGGTGTTAAATTTATTTAGCTGGTCTACTAATTGGGGACACCATCTTTGCCACTCTAAGGTGGACAGACTGACCTTTCACATGACAGACACACACACATAAACACAGATATGTCTCCGAGGAACTGCGTTGAAATTAATTTGTCAGTGAGCCAATATGAGTAAAAGCTCGGACCAAGCCAGCAACTTTAACCGTAGACAGCTGTTTCGTCCTTTTTGGGACTCGTCAGTACGATGTAGAAACACCGTACTGACGAGTACCACAAGGGACGAAACAGTTGTCTACTGTTGAAATTGCTAGCTTTGTCCGAGCTCTTACTCATATTGGTTCAAATTAATTTCAACGTAGTTTTGCAGCCATTCATTTTGTTTTACTCATGTTTCATACATTTCTTAGGTGGTTGATCCTACGTGATGCGGCGTTTTGTTTACGGTATTCATCACTTACAGTTTATGTCTCCGAGGGCCTACGGTTTAACGTCCTTATCCGAAAAGACGCGAGAGCCTAACCATTTGCCTATGTTAGAGCAAAGGCAGACCTTCTCCTCAATTATTTTAAGACCCTGAGTGTCGATCCGGCCGGGAATCGAACCCGAGCCTCCCGCATGATAGAATGGCATTTTACCAACTGGGCTAAACCATTAAAATATTGTAGGCATGCTACTATGAAGTGTGTTGACATGTGATGGTGAACCGGGTAGCTGACTAAGTGTGAAACGCTTTTTCGATACAAGTAGAAAGCATTGTCTAATTGTTGTGCAAGCTGTTTTCTCTAAGCCCAAGGTTAGTTCAATAATTCACTATTTACATAATTAACATTTTTATATCATTATTGATTCCTACAACTGATTGGATAACAACAGTATGCTTAATATTTAAGCGTAAATAGCATTTTCTATTTTGGTCTGACTGCCAATCAGAAGGCAAAGATGTTATGACAGCCAATCAAATCTTATAGAAAAAATGATGGACAACATGCAATATTTAATTTTGATATTTATCATTTGAACTGAATCCACTGTCCATCATCAGGTTTGTTACTCACTGAAGTTAACCCAAATTTACATGTAAATTTACATGTAAATTTGTGCTAACTGATTGAGTAACAAACCTGATGGACCGTGGATTCAGTTAGAAATATCGATTAACTCAACAACTTCTTGTAATTCTTTTTGCAACTAAACTGATATTAGCTCGAAGAAATACTTTTAGTTATTTGAACTCCTTTGAAAATGACAGCAGAAAAATTAAGTAATTACTTAGCTTAAAATGTAACTTGACACGCTTGATTTTATATTGTACACCCTGTAGCTTTCAACTTAGAAGTTTGAAAATTCTTATTCAATTCAGTGTGAAATGCAGTCATGATGGCGGAGTACATATATTCATCAATTAGAACCTGAGTACTTATGGATTACGAGTTAATTACGTGTAGTTTATGAGGCTTTTAAGAGACACATTAACTTATTATTAGTCCATAAGGCCGAAAAGTCTGATTGTTTTATGTTCACTTAGCTAATCAGACGAAATGGCATTAAGAAAGTTAAAAAATACTTAACAAAAATCTATTTTATTGGGAAAGAAATGCGCGTTTCTAAGTTGAAAATGAGACTCTAGAGTAGAGTAGTCAAACAGATCTAAAATGCTGGGTTTGCCGTTAGTCCACTATACCAGAGAGATACTATAATATTACTGATATTACTAACTCAGGGCTCTTTTTTTCACTTTAGTGGGTGTATTAATGCTATTGCTCGTTGAAGCTTAGTCATACGAAACACATCTGCTTTACTATACAAAGAAAAGGGCGCAAACTGTAAAAGAACCGGTTGGTATACTTTAATGGAGATACAATACCGAATCTTTGTAGCACAGTTCTAGTTGCAGGTGAGATAGCCTTTTCAGTTAAAAAATATACAAGCTTACTGTAAAACATGGAAGAGAGAAAATGAATCTTATGAAACAAAAAAACAAAAAAACCCGATAAACCTAAATCCAAGTTGTGTAATCTCGTTCCTCTCGATATTTATAGATATGATGGTTTTTGTTAATGAAGACATATTATTCCTTTTAAGGTTTCTGAGAATGTCAGTAATGGATGGTGTACCCGGCAGCCTACAGTGGCTTTACCCGCACAACATTTGTCTTAAACTATCATTCAATTCAGTTTCCAACTTAAAATACTTTAACTCACCTTAAAACAGCATTGTTGAAAATGTGTTTTTGAAATATCATAATTATCTAATTCCATTTTACTCAGAGACCAGAAATTACATATATGTACGTTTTTAAATGCCTTTTGCACACCTGCTCCTTGATTTTCAAAACGCATTTGATTTTATATTCAGAGTTTCCCTGCCACTTGAAAGAAGATGGCGTTTTCCCATAAGGTGTTAATTTTAAAAACTGTTATGGTTACCTTTTCTTCAACTTGTTATTTCATTTCTTCCATTTCGTTGCCATAATTTGTATGTATTTATCATAAAGGTCAAAAACTGTATCAGTTTCGAAATTTATATCTGTTTATTGGAGGTCGGTTAGACAATATTAATAATCTAGGCAACTTCATGTGGTGTATCTTTGAACCATGAAAGAAACTTACTTTTTCACTTATCGCAGATAATTAGTTTTGCACAGCTTGAGTCTTACAAAAGACCACCATATTATCAACTTTCATAATTTTAAAAAAAGTTTTTAGATTGCAAACAAAAGTAATAATAAACCTACACAAGTGAAATTTAGTTTGTCGAAAATTAGTTTTTCTTTTGGGGATACAAATAAAGCTGGACACAAAAAGGACTGAATTACGAATCAGAGAAACCACAGGATTTACGAGTTGGTATAAAGATCGTACAAGATGCAGATTTACAATACATTTTTAAAAGACGCATGACAACATTTTTGATTCTATAAGTTATGTTTAATCGTTCGATGATCGAGAAAGTATTGAAATATATGTTTTTTCTAACACCAAAAACGTCATGTTTCTCAATATCTTATAGTACACCATGGCCCGAAGCTAACAATTATGGAGACTGAGTTTGAACAGCGTTGTAAGCAAGATTTTATAATGATCATCGTGGTTATGATTATTGAGACTGCATTTGTACCGCGGTGTAAACAATGACGTTATGAATCATCGTTGGTGAAGAGTTGAGGTGAAGGGCAAGAGGAAGCGAGGACGATCAAAGAAGAGGTGGAAGACGCAAGTGGAGAAGGAGAGCAGGAGGGTTGGTTTGGAGAAGGAGGATGCCTTGAATCAAGCGAGATGGAGAGTGGGAGTTGGAGAGATTGCTGTTAGAGTGGGGTAAATCCGGCCACCCACGTGGGGCTAATTTGACTGTAGACAACAGAATACTAAAATTGCCGCCATTTTTTAATAGGGTTTATATGGTGAACACCTTGAGTATGTTGTAAGGAACTAAAATGTTACTTTCACTACCTACGGTCACAACTACAAACTTCCAAAATTTCCATACAATATCATGAACTGTCACTAGCTTATGTGTACTAACTTTGGCATAAAAACAGTGCTCTCACCATTCGACACGTCTCCAACGTGAGTTTTGAAATGTAATGTATTTTCCCTACCCCCAACAGGTCTTAGTTGTTACAAGTGTGCCGAGGGTGGATCGCCATCTACAAAGTGTCCCACCCCAGAATGCCCCGCAGGGTTCAATTCGTGTGCAAGCGCCCGTTGGGTGGTAGATGGAACTCCAAAGTACATGAGGAGCTGTTTCAATAAGGATTACAGTCATTCATCGTATAAGACCTGGTGCAATAATAATGGCTTCACTAACTGCTTAAACAAAGTGTGTACCAGCGGAGACAACTGCAACACTGATGACGTATCGATCTAATCCAACCAAAAAGCAAATAAATTCTGACATCATAATTTATAATGTACCTCAGTAGCATATAACTCAAGGTAGCGAATGAAATTAGGTTTGATTTTAAAACTTGAGAAAGCTTGTCAAGGAAATAAAGCAATATTAATGAAACGTTTGAATCTATAAATTCACTTTAAAAGGTATCGTGGTTCCAAAAAACTCAAAACGGCTCCACGGCCAAATCCGTTAATCAACCAAACATTGTTTTTAAACTCTCCATTACATCACGGGAAATGCAGTTATAATAACTTATCTGTGTGCTACTTTCAGGACGACTGTTATTTGTAAAGATGTGTATACCGTAAGATCTTGGTTATAACCCCCCCCCCCAGGATATAAGCCACCTCTAGTTTCTTGTTTTCTGCACAAACCTAAGTCCTCTTCAAGCACAAACTTTATAGGGAAGATTGCGGAAGAATAACTTCATTACTGTCTTGTCTACCTTTATATTGAAATCTTGCCAAATGTCATTGGAAAATTTTTTTAGTGTTTTACTGTAGACAGTGTGCATGCATGTCATCCACAGGCATTAACGTAACGCAGGATCAAACAGTTTGTGTACATGGCTGTTTATAGAGATGATCCCTACAAGTTTAACTCTTTTAAAAACATATTTTTATTCCACTTTTAAGCCCCCTGGATATAAGACCCTCCGTTTATCGAAATTAGTACTTTGGGAAGACTTTGCCATGAAAGACACTGAAAGAAGGTAATACATATTCTTTCGCTAATGTTAGAATAAATTAGGAGAAAACAATTGGAGAGATATACCTCAATACTGCTAAAAGTGGCACTACAATCAGTGATGCATCACCTTTTACTGAAATGTTATCAATTGCTGTAGAACTATCAAGTGACAATAATAATGTCACTTGTGACATTGTTGCCACCTCTAAAATTTCCTGCAACCTGTAATGTTGTAGATGTAGTAAGAGAATCGAAAGCAGTGACAGCATTACTGTGCTCTATCAACACTGCCAAACAAAGCAGAAGAAGAAAGCATGTAACAGGCACTGGCTTTCCCAAGTAGTGTTTGAACATAATGAAGGAAAAAACCTAACATTAACACTTTTTGATGACATTCTCAAACAGGCATTTAAGCTCGGTGAAAAAAAAATTAATGACAAATAAATAACAACTGACGAAGTATAGAAAATGTCTTACTTGAGCTTCCAGAAAATCTAACTGTTACTTTCAACAAGAAAAATCATGTTGCAACCCAGATCAATTAACATTACATAAATATCCTAATGATTAACTTGCGAAATAGCATTGAATTCCTGCTGAGTATTATTCTTAATATGAAATCCTGTTTATCATTAGAACATAGATATCCCTATTATAACAGTTGCCAGTTTTACTATTATAATTATTATTTTATATTATTAATTGCTGGAATTGCAACATTGTATGCAGATAACAAAAACTGCATACAATATTTGTATAAAATTATTACTATTGATGTTACCGTTGTTTTTAATTATTGTTGCAGTTACTGTTGAAAGACAATTAGTTGAAGAGAATAACAATGACAAAATACAACAAGTCAAGGATATTGAGGTATTTCACAAAATAAAAATCATGAAATACCTCAATATCCTTGACTTGTTGTATTTTGTCGTCGTTATGCAACATTTTATGCAGATAACAAAAACTGCATACAATATTTGTATAAAATTATTACTATTGATGTTACAGTTGTTTTTTATTATTGTTGCAGTTACTGTTGAAAGATAATTAGTTGAACCTGTGATATACTTTAAAAAATTATAATAATTTTATGAAAATGCCAGTATCTATTGTAGCATTGTATGTGTGCTACCCAAACAACAGAAACTGTTTACAGTTCCCAGACGACTGTAATTATTATTATGTTATTGTTGAAAAATAAAAGTTATTGTATAAAAATACCAGTTTCAATGGAAGCTTTGAATTTATACTATCAAAACAACAGAAACTAAATAAAGTTTTAGATAATAGTTTTTATGGTTAGTGTTATTGTAAGTTACAGTTGTTTATTACTGGTCACTATTATTAAATATGTTACTGTTGATGCAAAATTAGCTGAAATTCTGTGGTACAAAATATCATAAATTATAGGAATGTTGTTTAAATTTCAACATATATTTGTAGTGCAGACTGTGCAGAAAACAACAGAAGACTACATACTTATATCTGAAAATGAAATTTGATCATAATTTATTTTGACTTTTTGTAAAGAATTTTTTGAAATATAGTGCAACTTATTTATTGTAGTGCCTCCAAGTCTGATGCATTGTGCAGTCAAAGTACATTGTAGTTTTTAATCCACAAAATTATCCATAATATGCACATAATTGATGCTGTATCATTGTCAAATAGTCAACAGTCAAACAACATATTTTAATTATTTCCTGAACTATCTGCACAGGTAGGCCAAGCTTTATTTGTGACACTAACATATTACATGTGATACATGTATATATAGTAATTAAATGTATGGGATTTTACGTTTGTGCTTGAAATGTTTTCAAAATGAGATAAAAATCATGAAATACCTCAATATCCTTGACTTGTTGTATTTTGTTGTCGTTATGTGTTGTTTTGGGTTGGTTTC
>JAOBBB020361216.1:0-10202 GCA_025331005.2 Zoanthus gigantus
AAACAAAACTTCGCCGAGATGTTGCCGAATAAATATGAACATGAGAGTGAAATCCTCGAAACAAATGAAAACAAAGTCTTCAAAGTCGCAGGAAAATGGCAATTGGCTCAAAAGTTTTAGATCTCACTTCTTTTGTTTTCTTTTAGGTCTGTCATGGAATGGACGGAGGATCATGACATTGCACTTGCAAGGGATGTTCTTTTACTGGAGCCATTTCTTTTAAGTCAAACCTTGAATAGTCTTCATACGGCAATTCTAAGTTTTTTGAAAAGCTGCTGTCATAAAAGAGCACTAACTCTTTTTCGGATATGATATCGGCCATGTAACATTCAGCTAATTAACCTCTCTGGTCTTTTTTAAATGACGCCATAACAAGGAAACTTGGACTATCTAACTCGATTTACTTGATGTCAGTCGTCACAGCCGCCAACTCGCAACTTAACATTTGTTTTTCCCGCGCTGTGGTGGCGGTCTCGACCCATACCCCCTCGGAAGAGACCGCCGTCTTTATGGCCGCCGCCTCCAGTATCTTAAGGTCCCTAATGAAACCGTACACGCTAAACAGGCCCTTCCCCGAGTTAGCTCAACAACTCTTAACATACTTAAAATACTTGGGTCTGTAGTGGACAAGAGTACTGTCCATAACTACAGTATGAATCTAAAAAGTTTTTCCATCGCCTATTCAAGCTGGCCTGAATAAATTTCTAGTAGTTACGTAACTGCTGTTGTTCATGAGATTTAACCTCAAAACTTACCAAGAGCCTCAAAATCCCAGTGTGCTGGAACCGGGTCTTTGCCATACTGAGAAAGAAAACAGTAAGACGATAATCGGCTAATGCTCATCGATTCTGAGTTCAATGGTTTTTCTTTATATCATACACTGTAAGAATTACGATCTGCAAACAGCCTATTAACTGACTAAAAAGATTTAATTTGAGAAACCAAATTTAACTGCAAATTAATACATTTTAGGATAATAAACGAAAATTCTAACCGATAAGTAACTTACTCGATGGTTTTTTAACTTCAGCACGACTGGTTGTGTCAGGTTGGAAAACCTCATTCGGCCTTCAAAAGAAAATAAGAAAAACTTTATTTACCAACTTTATAAAATATTTTGTCTAATCAATCATAATAATCTAACTGGTTTATAATTTAGGGTTTAGTTAAAGGTCTAAAAAAGGTGCTTCAAATCTATTTGCGATGTTGCAAATTATGTTTCCGCACATAGATAAAATAAATTTAAAAAGCACAACACAACTTTTGTCATGTTCAATATGATCTTTAGTTTAAAGATAATATAGTCACAGTTGAATATAAAATACTTGAGAAAGGATAAATTATAATTATAATTATGTTAATAAAAAGAACTTAGTTTATCAAAGTAAACTATAAACATACCTGGTCTCAGCAACACGACACTCGTTGCAACTTCTCTCAAGTTACCACCAATTCTTGAAGAGTTTATGTTTGGAAAAAGGTTGCCATTTCGATAGACAATGAACTGTAATCTGAGGCCTGGGATCCTGGCAGCTCTACGGGTAATGGACTTTTTGGAAAATGGGAAAGGTGGAAAATGAATGGAAGCTTCTATTTCCTGTTGAAGTGAAGAACATGTTAGCATAAATTTTCGTTCTATTGCAAGACTTTATTGGATTTCTTCTAAAAGTAAATATGCTGTGAATGTAGGATAGGATATACAATCTTTGAGATTGAAACGTCTATCTTCTCAGGAAAATAGATTCAAGAACCCACGGGGTAGGTTAGATGAAAAGTTTACCGTAATTCATGAGCCTACCTGGCTGTTAACCCTATCCCTCCTTGGGAGGGAGGGGGGGATTGAAACAACCCCCCTTCCTCTCGTTTTTTAAAATAACGTTTTAACGGGAGGGAATTATATCCTGAAAACTTTTGAATTTTACTAACATTTATCCAGATATTAAGAGGTTGTCCGCCGAAGAACCGACCACTCGGTTTCGAGTTCAAAAATCGATTTCTTTTAAAATTTGTGTGCGAGTTAAGTGGTCTCTCCTGATAACTGAATTACATTTCTTTTCTTCCAATTACTTCGTTAAGGAAATTATAGGCCCGAAATTCTCCAACGGTCAGTTTGCCCTAATGGCGGCTGTTTAAAAGCCAAAATTCACCTCTTTTCACAAGTGCCGTATTCACAACATATCGTGTTCTAGTCAGAAATTTTTACATCCAAATACAGATTGTGGCTAGTTATCATTTCTTTTACTGGTTTATCGATTTCTCAACATTTTGGGGCAAAACGAGGTTTTTTAAGTAGTTGACTCGGAGACGAAGTAAGAAACACGATTTAGTCGCACCAACGAATTCAAATATTTCTCCACTGCGTCAACAGTTTCGTACAACAGATGCACATTCCCAAAGTAAGAAGGTATAATGTTACAAAATTATGAAAAAACATTTGTGGTAGGTCTTTGATTATCCAAGTAATAAAATGTACAAAGTCATCAAAAATTTGGAATTCCGTCGTGTCTCACGTTGTCTGATGTTGTTTACTTTGAGCCTGTCAATGTAGTACAAATTGGTTTGAATCAACGAGTTTTTTTCGAAAAC
This sequence comes from Zoanthus gigantus, assembly GCA_025331005.2. NCBI lineage: Eukaryota > Metazoa > Cnidaria > Anthozoa > Zoantharia > Zoanthidae > Zoanthus > Zoanthus gigantus. The sequence goes on from JAOBBB020361216.1 coordinate 2,587, forward strand.
ATTCCGCTTTAAATATCAAAGAGTACTGTGTTTGCAAGTTTATTATAATACTTATTGTTAATGATATATATTACACAATACAAACTCCCAAAGCTCTATATTAAACTTTTGCTGCCTAGCAATCTTTGAAAAGGCCTTGAGACATCTAAAACCTGGAGACTAAAGAATGACCATGGTGACTAAAAATGTTAAACTTGCAGGCAGTTGTGTAGCACATTGAATAGAGAAACTAATATAGTGTGAGGAGTATTATTAGGTGATTGAAAACTGGTTTTATTATCATATTAAGACTAACTGCACACCTTTCAACTTCTATTCACTATTCTATTAACTTCTAAAGTAAATATCCATGTATAAGATATTTAAGAAGTTGGAAAATAATGGTACCGACATTATGAAAATATGAAACATGCATAAATTAGCACCTTTACTGTGATGTCGTTTTACGATGAGTTCATGTTTCTATTTTCATCTTGTGTAAAATGCTAAAAATTTAGCAAAGTTATCCAATGTTCACTTTCATTATCGCAATGGCTATTTCTTCAACTTACTCTTGTTTACCAAAAGCCAAATATATAAATAGCTGTGCTGTGCTGACCTATAAGAAACTGAGTGAGATATCCAGTCAGCGTTACTGTGGATACAAAGTATTTTGGGAAAATCAAGATCCCAAATCAATCCCTTGAATTATTATTACGAAGACCTCAGACTCTGAACTGCAAAAGCTGCAAATGCATAAAAATTATAAAGTATATGTGTCTAAGTATGAAAGAAGCTAAATCTCTCTATTAATCTAAATTCAACATCAGCATTTTTTACATACTTGCTGCGGGTTGTAACTTGTGTAGTTTTTCCATTTAATGCACTCCACAGCTCGTTGGTTTTCACTGCGTCTCATGAAGGCGGCACAAGTTTTCCCATCTGAGTCTCCAGGTTTAATCTCAATGGCTTGATAAACAACATTTTTTGATTGAAAGTTTACCTCTTTTCCAGTGAACAAAGAACGAAAGTTGTCCAAAACCAGCACCATACTGGAGCAAAAACTGATATCAGTATTTTTGATGAAGAACGTTATAAACGTTGTCTGACATTGGAAACGTAATAAGCCTTATTATAAATGCACACAAACTTTTAACATAGAAGTATTTCGGAAAGGATAGCTTATATTCAGTATGATTTTAGTGTTGCTGTACTTAAACAGTAAATGAGCCTAAAGCCCTGGGTAAACACACGGAATATTCCATTTTGTAGTGTCGGCAAAGTTCACAGCGTTTGGCCACCTTGTCCAGTCTTCTTCAGTCGAGTTTGATCCCGATCAAAGCATTCACTTAATATTTATAGAGTAATTGAACAATTTCTTGTTTTTCAACGATGTTCAGTGGTGTCAGTCACTCTACATTGGTTTAGTTGGGCCATGTACATTGAGTATAAATTATGCGAAGTTCAGTGTAAAGGAGATGCTTAACAATGTTCAGTTAAATGTTTTGTGTGTTTGGTCACCCCATGACTGAATATGACCTAAGAATGTGAAACAGAGCTCTACAAAAGTTGAGTGATTTTCAAATAAAAGTTCAGCAGGTTCGGACAGGGCCTAAGAAATTCCAATAAACATAATAATGATAATGATGATGGGTGATGATGAAGAAGATGATAAAGGACACTATGATGATGAAGATGATGGTGGTGGAGATAGTGGTGAAGATGATTGTGAATAATAATGGAGGTAATGATGTTGAACAATGTGAGATGAGTGCAGATGATAATCACTTAATGATGGTGGATGACGATGACAGAATCAATGATTATGATAGATGACAACACTGATGATGAAGATGGAAATGATGGATGGGTGGTAGTGGAGAAGATTATTGTGATGATGACACTAAAAATGATTATTTCGATGATGATGATGATGATGATTAGACAATGGATGACAATGATGGCAAGCGATAATGATGGAGATGATGATCAGTTCCATAATGGTGATGTAATGATGATCAATGTGACAGAATACGTTGCTGTAGCGGCCTAAACATCTGCTATTTTGGCCAGCCGGTACATGTGTTTCTTTTCATGGATAGTTTTCATTAAGGTCAGTTGTTTTTACTTATCTTCTGTGAGAACCTGAGCCTGTTTATTAATAATCTATGTTATGTTGATGAGGCACAAAAAGGCCTAAACAGCTCTCCAAGGCTGCTAGATTCAAGCTAACTATTATTAACGGTAGCCACATCCCGCAAGCATGTTATCATTATCAATTAAAAAACTGGCAAGTTTTTATTCATCACAATAAGCTGTAACGAAGCTGACAATTCAGTATTCCTGACCCAAAGAAACACCACTTACTGGGAACAAGATCTAAAGCTGCTCATTTGTGCTTGACTGAGGAGGGAGGTTTTTGTCTCCATCATGTTACTGATAACAGCAACAACGTGTGAAGCCATTGTCTGCCAGTGAAGAGGAAATTGAATTCTCTCAACAACAGTATTTCAAATAAAAATGTTTAAGTATGTGATTAAAGAAAGCTTTGTTACCCAACTCAAGGTCTTAGCTCTGACTAGCGAAATAATTATCATAATTATCACTACCACCATTAATCAATATCAAAACCACTACCACAAACGTTATTGTCATTATCATTGCGATTTTGATCACTGCCATCAATCATCATCATCGAAATTTTTATTTTTATTATCATCATTGACAGATGTCATTAGTACTATCATCAGTCACTGATATCACCTTTACCATTATAGATCAAATTTATCATCATTGCAATCATCGAAAACCTCCAACATCATTTTCAGTCACCATCAACTGTTGTCATCATTATCAATATTTATCTTTATCGCCATTATGATTACCAATTAACAATTAGACCTCGAGGGCGAATGGACTACGAGTCAATAGACCATGAGGCCGTAGGCCGAATGGGCTATTTAAATTCGTAGTCCATGAGGCGGAAATGTCTAATTGTTTTAGTATAAACCTACTAATCGGTCAAAAAAGGATGTACAAATTAAATTATCAATGAAATTCTCTGATATTTATAGCGAAACGGGGCTCATTACTATTTTGATCCGCCATCTTTTCTCTACTAGTAGGCTATCACAAATAGACCTCTAGTAGAGTAGCCAATCAGAATGCAGGATGCGTAATAGACCGTTAGTAGGTTTATACTAACATCCATTAGCATCACTATAACTATCTTTTCCATCGTTAACACCATTATTATACTCATCAATCGTCACCATTAACATCCACCATCATCAATCATCAACACAATTAATATCCATCAACATCATTCAATACCATTGCTATTGTAACAAATTTTAAAATGAAAGTAATACTACTGTGAAATAATGCTGCTAACAATAATTATAATATTTAACCAAAATCCACCTTATCATTTTCTTTCATGTGGCGAGCGATGCGTTCAAGGGCTCGAGAGGTGTACATGATATCCCATTTAGTGACAAACTGCTTGGCATAGGACGTAACATTGTGTAGCTGGAGGGCAATACTCGAGTTCATAGGAGCCTGAAGAAGTTTACCACTAAAATTAGTATCAGCTGCTTTTTTAACAACTTAGAGTGCAAAAATCTTTTTTCTAACAAGATCTGAGTGTACATCTTCTTGTAGTGCTACCATGAATAAAATTTATGTTAAATCAACCGAATCTATAAACTAATACAACATTTCTGGATAAATTATTCCCATACAAAAGCTTGATACAAATGTTCTCAATCAATCACATATGAAAAATTACTTTGTGAAGTTACTTGCCTTGCTTTTTAGGTAACAAAACGAAGCTTTGCACTAGCAGTTTGTATGTTTTTTAAATGTAAATTTTCTTTTTATAGATTGAAGTAAAAACAGTATCATAACGAGACCATAAGACAATATACAGCTTCAGTGACTAAGTGACTACAGCCTTGTTACGTAAGGTCTTGAAACATAAAATAAGTACCAACCAAGCCACCTAAACTTGCAATTATAATATTTTAAAATATAACTATCTTATTCAAGTTCTATTCAAGAAAAAAAAAACATTCCCATAATAAAATGGCGCGACAAAAAAATTTTCATATATGGTGGTGTTTTAACACATTTCACGATGGAATAAAACAGGTTTTTATTAGGAAGAGACATGGGTACTTCAATTGGAATTGTCTCAATGCATTTATTTTCAGCACAACAAACTTTCATAGTTGCTACATGGTGCCAACGAAATTTCAGGTGCTTTCCAGGAGTTCTCCTAGTGACTAATTTTTTTCCAGGGGCCAACCTAAAATTCTTTTTTGGCAAAAACTAGTTGATATCAAGTAATTTCTGCCACAGAAGACAATCATGAGTCAGGTGCTTCTGCAGGTTGTAGTTTGTTTATAAAACTGACCAAAATGTTTCCAAAAACTTTGAAGAGTTTCCTCAGAGTACAGGGAAATTATCTGTTTTTGCAGAAGTTTTCCAAATATTCTAGGCGGAGTGAGCATCATGTCAATTATAAGAACTAGTGATACAAATGAAATCAACCTCACAAAACGTGATGATAATCTCGATCACCTACCATAGCCAGTCTGTAAAGTAACTGCGTTCTTTGGTTTGCAAAGGCACATAGTTCACCCTTAATATTCATCCATTCACCACCAGCAGAACAGTTCCTTTGGGCATAGGCTTTAGGGGGACTGTTTAACCACGTGTCGATGTTGCCATGGGGACACAATGCTTGAGCAACCCCTCCAGCTACTGTATCATACCAGTGAAACGTTCCGCGATTGGTTTCCGTAATTTCCGCTCTACAATATCTTGAATTTGCGTTTAGAACTTGCAGTTCAGTCATTCCGATAACAATTCCACTAGGATTTGACAACTGACATTTGTAAATTCCAGTATCTTCCAAAGAAACGCTCTCGAATTCGAATTTGCTGCTAATTAACATGTTTTCTTCATTGACTTTAGTTGTTATTTTTAGTCTTTCTTTCAGCCTTTTAGCGTCGATGGGGTGCGAGCCCTTGTACCACTGTACACGTGTTTCAGGTCTCCAGGTACCAATACAGGAGAACCTTTCCTGGTCTCCCTCGATAATTGTTATTGCTCTATCACTGGGTTCAAACTCAAACACTGGTAACTCTAAGGGACCTACAGTAAGGCAACCAGATTTTCAACGTCACTTTGAAAGCTATCTAATAACAAAAATGGGTACTAGAAGTTTTCCAATTATCTCTGGGGGCGAAATTCAAAACATCTTCTGGTACGTTTTAAATGACAAAAAATCCAAATCCACTAAATTGTGTCAAAGATCGTGAAGGGTAAAATGCCAACCTTTTTTACAAAACCTTTTCTAAACGCAAAATCAAAGACATTTGAAAACATGCAAAAAAGTTTTTCATTTAATAAAACGTACTATTTGGGAATTTTAAAGAAATATTCATTTAGCAAAAAAAAAAAAAAAAAGGGTTTGTTCCTGTTAGTCTCAAAAAACCTGTGAATGTACCATCCTTACCAAGAGAAGCAAAAGGAAGTTGCTGATAAAATTCTAAAAAAAAATCTATATGAAGGAAATTGGTGACAAGTTATGCCCACAAGGATCGCGAAGTCACACAAGAAACCTAGACATCTTTGAGTTTGCTGAAGAGCAAAAGCAAGTAGGCCCTTCTGATATCTTACTAAGATATGTAGATGTAAAAGATCTCTTCACCAATCAACCAGAAGATGAAACCATTGAGTTTCTTTTTCAGTTGGAAAGGCCCATGGCAGCAGCAGTAGTAGTAGTAGTAATTAGAAGAGGCAAGTAAAAAGCTTTTATAAACGCTGTTTAGATGATACCCTACAAGTCTAGTGACCAATGTTAGTGAAAATGCTTCTATTGAATCCTGAGTAATGCCCATCCCCCCCCTGTCCTTTGCTAGTTAGGTACAGACGAAGCAATGCCTTTCAATGAGTGTGTGTGTCGAAACCCATAAATACCGATCTTCTCCAGCAATTTCACAGCCATGTTGGTAATCAATATGAAACATTTCTGATCAAGACCATGTTGTATCGAACAAAAAGATTATAATTGTTCCCTAAATTATTTAAAAAATTGTGTTCCTAATTGTTCAACTGCTCTACAACGCAATTATTCAAAAGAGAAGGCTAAAACCGTTATTTCAAAATATTCAAAAACATTGCTTGCGACAGCTAATAATAATAATAATAACTTTATTTATATAGCGCACTTATAACTAAGTTCAAAGCACTTTAAAATATGATAACAAAATACAACTATTACAAAAATTCCACCTAATGCTAAAATTTACAGAAAAAAGTTAAAAATTTCTAAAAAACAACAAACAGTTAATAAATTCAGTTAATAGGTATGTCTTAATTGATTTTTTAAAACTTAGAACATTATCAGATTTGCGAATGGCATAAGGTAGTAAGTTCCATATTTTAGACGGACATACCGCAAAAGCTCTATTTCCATACATCTTGGTATATGATCTAGGTTGCATTAAAAGTTCATTACTAACAGATCGTAATGATTTAGTATACGAGCGATAATCCAGTTGCTAAGCTAAATAACTAGGCGATCCTCCATTTAATGATTTGTATACTAGCAGCAAGATCTTAAACACAATACGATACTGAATCGGGAGCCAATGAAGCTCCTGTAAAACAGGTGGGATATGCCGAAATTTACCAACTTGACAGCTCTTTGAATTCTACATGTCAAGACAAAATTTACAAATTTAGACGTGATGATGGCGACTGAATACAAGATCTAAATTCGGGAAAAGAAGCCAGGTTAATTGTCTCAACAATGTGTTGTGTATTATTTTAAATGTGACCATTGCGGAACGTCACTTTAAACCTACTTCAACGTATTGAAGAGAAAAAAAATTGTATGTCGATTATAGAATTGTTTTTCTAATAAATACCTTAGTCCAAAAGTTTAAAAGCAAGATAACACATCTTGACGTTCTCTTGAAAATGATATCAAGATGACATCAAAAAGTAAAGTAACGATTTTATAGTTACTTTTATATGGTTAAACAAACTTACAATACGTAAAATACGTTGTAGTTCCATTTTAGGAACCTTGAAGGACTGAAAAGGACAAGTTGACAGACTTCATATACATACCACAAGTCATATCTTTTGCTTTGAGGGACTTTAATGTATGTTTTCGTTTGTCCTTTGGGTAAAAACATTCACCTTGGACATCAATCTTTGAACCTTTAATGATTTTTACAAACCACTTGAGCTGGCAGTCACACAATAGATTCTCAACTTGGTCTAGCAATCTGTGAAATTCCGGAAGACAGGATTGAAAGTTTGGGTTCTACTTAAAGTAATACCCGGCTCTGGGTAACCACATAACATTGTTTAGTATATACCACACAAGTGAATAGCACTTTTCGCACACGCTGATTGGCTAGCACGGAGTGATTAGCCAAGTACTATTCACCTCCGTGCAGCAAAAGAAAAACAAAATGGCTTCCAGTTTCGCTTTGGTTTCAAAAGGTCACAAATAAAGTTACTCTTTAGTCCGCTAGTTATTCAGCTTACATGTGGTATATACTAAAGCAATTATTCACCTCAGTGTCAGTGAAAGTGGTGGATATTTACCGAGC
>JAOBBB020361307.1:0-10202 GCA_025331005.2 Zoanthus gigantus
AAGTAAGAAATGTTGGTTATTGTTTCATAAAATAAGTTTCAAATCAAACATCTATGGGCAAGTTGATTTGGGGTCCGGGCAAGTAGATTTTTCATATTTACTTGCCCAGGACAAGTGTCAAAAATACATATTTGCACACCCCTGTTTTAGCATGCCATGGATTGTTAGAGCAGGCATGGTTGATGCAGTTTGACAGATCTCTGCTTTCCCAGCACAAGGTGGACCAGTTCAATCCCGACTCTGCTGGGATTTGAATATTTGTACGACTTTCTTTTCCACCTAAGCTAACTCAGCCTTCCATCCTTCTGGGGTAGGTAAATGAGTACCAGCATTTGCTGGGAGCTAACCTGCAAAGGATTAGTGTCCCATCCAGGGGGAGTCAAACACTCTCATCCACTTAACACTACAGAAACCAGAGATAAGCACCAGCTCCATGGGCCACCTGGTTCGTAAGATTTAGCTTTTAGCTGGATTGTTAACTTGTTCTTCTTTACTCGTTTCTCTCAGCTCTTCTTTGGTAACCATTGGTTAATACACCTTAATTTCTATAATGCTGCAAATTAAATATATAATTTACTTTCATTCAAGATAATAAATTTTTGTTAACCCTTTCAGTCCCAGTCAGTTATCAACAACCAACTTCTCTTTTCATATCAAACACAAAATAAGACATTTGGTTATTAGAAAATGAGATTTGATCATATAGAGCAAACTACGGAAGGTCAAAATGAAATTCTCTCAAGCTTGTTCAATGAAAAGTATGAGCTCAGGTTGGGAGAATTTAATAATACAACTGGGATGGAAAAGATTAATACTAGTCACAGTCATCATGCTTGTTACCAAGTCAAACTAAAGGTGTGACTAGAGTGAAGATGAATGTAAAGGGAATTGTTCTGAGAACCTGTTTATAAACAAAGAACATTTTGTGAGTTAGTTTAAACAGAAAAATTGGAGCTAAGCAACAAGCAAACCATTTAAATTCTCATTACTGGGCTACCTATGGTAGGCCCAGTCATAAAACGGGTTTGTTTTTTTTCTTGGTGGCAATGGTTGTTATTGTTGTTGTTTACCATAATTTTTATCACGTCTGATGCTGGGGTAGGAAACTAGGGACGTTAAACAAAGATGATGATGATGACAACCAGACAAAATGTGTATCCCACAGTTCCTTGCATTGCCCGCTAAGGTTGATCCACACTAAAATGTTTACATTTTGAAATGGGTGGCAGACTTAACAGGAATCTCATTAATATATAATGAGAATTGTCAACAAACTTACCAGTGTGCAAATTCCAAATGGACTTACAGTACCATGTATCAGTGTGCAAATAGTGAGTGAATTTAACAGTGTACTGTACATCACAAGCTACTGACAAAACAATCACACTGCCTTCTACTGAGTCATAATGTTAATTTCTGTTTGACACCAGCTGCAAACCAGTGTTTCAAATACACATGCGGCAAATTTAAATTTTTTTGCACAAAATTATGCCATTCCTACAAAGAGGGTGCACTTTGTTTAATCATTATTTACAGTTCCTGCTATGTTATAAATAAATGTAAATTTATTTTGATTTTTCCATAGGGACAAAGTAACCATTTCTCATGAAGGTCTTTTATCAAAATCTTTTAATGAGAATGAGGTATGACTTTTGTTTGAACATAATTTTATTAGAATTGTTATATTTTGGGGGAAAATTCAAGTTTTACAATGCTCATTATTACTCGTGGTACCATGAGTCAACTTTTGGGTTCCATTTCTTTTTCTCTTTTTTTCTTCATGTCACGATTAGCGATTCGGTCCAGTGACTGCCATATTTGGGATTTGTCCCCAGTCCCACACGTACCACGAGTAAAGGCTTAATGAGTCTCTTGTTTTATTTAAAGATGGATATGCAACCTGGGTGCTATTTATGACTTCATCCAAAATTGATCATAACATTGGTTATGTTCATACCTATAAGCTTTGTCTCAACATGCTGAGGTCATCACATAAATTATTTCTTTTTTTAAGCATTTCTCAGATTACAAAGAAAAGAATAAAAAAGTTTTTATCTTAAATAGGAACTGCATTCCTACAATTACAAGTCATCTAAAGATATTGTTGAAAAATATTTTGATTTCACTAAAACATAATATGGCATCTTTAATGTTATTCTTCAGCTCGGTATTTTCAGCTTTTCTTGTGTTCTCCCAACATCTTCCTTAAGGTTACAGAATATTGTAAAAGCTTTTATTATATATTTTTCTGTTTTTTGTTATTTTCAGTTTCTTAATTTTATCATAAAAGTGCTACTGTATCTTTTGGTGAAAATCACATCTTGATTACCTTAAAACTAACAGAGATATGAAGCAAAACGCTCTTTTCCTTTCATCCTTTGTGGGAAATGTACTTACTTTCGTGTCAAAATTTTCATGATTGGGTGCATAGTACAAAGTGTCGGGTGTCTGTTAGTCATAGCAGGTACAGTAATGTCACATAATTTGATTGCATGTAATACCTTTGTTTATTTTGGATTTCATCTGCCATCACGAACGCAAATATATTTTTTCAATTCCAAATCATGTGTAACTGAAGCTTCTTTTGTGAACTACAGTATGTCATCAGGTGACCATGTTTCAGGAAAAGCAAAGCGTAATTCTAATGTGTTTTGTACCCCTAAATGGAGATAACAAAGAAAAAATACACAAAAGTTTCAAACAAAAAAAAAGATCCTTGTTGCTTCTGATCTTGATTCTTGTTACAGACAAGAACAGCAGTGGCCAGAACTGCTTGAAAGTGAGGAGGGACAAAGTTCTCCAAGTACTAGAAGACAGAAAATTGAAACCAGCCAAATTAGGCTGGGATATGATTCTACATGTAGTTCTGCTGACATTTCTGACTCAGTCGCATCTCAATGTTCAATGTTTCCAAGTGGCTATCAGCCTAGAAACAGAAATTCCTATGAGTTTACCAACACAATAATCAATAGCTGGTTGACCAATAGAGTGTGAACTTGTAATGACTTTGTTATTGGAATTGTTTTAAATAATTGATACTATAAAAAAATCTTTATAAAACTTATCAAAATTTTCCATTTGACAAAGTTCAAAGATTTTTTTTTTTCAAAATGTGGCAACATTACCAGGGTCTTCAATAAGTTTGGAAGTAGGTGGTTAAAGCTCTGGATAGATTGCGAGAAGCTGATATTTCTCATTTTATTTGGATGATCTGAGTAATTTGTAGCTACTAAAGTAGGCAACAGATTTATGTCAAGTAGGTGGCAAAATTTGCTGGCTGCCGCCTCTTAAAAATGATGATTACTGTCAGTAGTAATTCATATTATTTTACTGACAGTAGCTCAACCTAACTTTGTAACTATCATTTAAACAAAATGAACTCTTCAAAAAAACTTATGGTCATTAACTGTACAAGTTTTGTTTTCATTTGCAGAAAAAGCTAGAAAGAATAAAAAGATTTGGTGGTGTTCCAAGTGAAACAGATAAGAAGCTGCAAAGAGCACAAAGGTATATCAGCTATTATTAATTCATCTTGAACCATGAATAAGTGTTGGGATAGGAAGGATTTGTTATGAGTGACTGTCACTTGCATACTACTTCAAGTGTAACCAGATGTAGAATTAATCTCAAGTTGGGAAAAGCAAATTATTTTTCACTCCCTTATTTGCTAAAAACTAACTCATTTAAGCTAGATGCCTGCAGAATTTGCTTGTCTGTGCACTTACCAACAATGTTGGGATGAAAAACCAAGTCGGCTATGGTATAAAAGAACATTCTGAAAGTACAAATTTTGCCAAAGTTAGAACCAAACCTGCTGGGGCTGAAAGGCAGAGATCTTACCAACTCTACCAGCCTTGCTGTTGAGAACTCATAATTTATATAAATTGTTTTGAATATTTTTTTTAATTGGCTACACTATCAGTTAGCCTTCCCCTTCCATTTACTTGTTCCCCTACAGAAACACTCATCCTTTGTTGAGCAGTCTCTAAAATTTCATAATCCACTCGAAGTTGGACAGAGACCTTCACATGACAGACACATACACATAAACACAGATGTCTCCGAGAACCTACAGTTTAATTAACGTCCTTATCCGAGAATATGCAAAAGTCTAACTATTTGCAGATGTTAGAGAGCAAAGTTAGCACCTTCTCAATTATTTTAAGACCCTGAGTCACTGATGATTCGGTTGGGAATCAAACCCAAACCTCTTGCACGATAGACTGGCACTTTACCAATTAGGCTAACCAGACAGCAGTAAATTTATAAATGAAATTTATAATCCTTATTAATTTGGTATTAAAGTGACCTTTATTGAACAGACGCCTCGTCACCTTTTTCACAGTCCCAAACTTAGTTTTTCATCGTTTTGAACCAGAATTAAATGGTCTGTGAAAGTCACTATCATTGGCAAAAATAAGAAAACATAATTATTTAAAGTGCTACTATGATCAAATTTTTACTCCTTGATTTTTAGGTGTATCACATAGAATTCAATGAAAGAATAAAAACACTGTTTACCATTTGCAAATATCTGCATTATTAGTTCTGGAGATATTTAAGTTTAAAACATGTGTAAAATATGCAAATGAGACACCTGTTGACATCATACACTCAACCCAGTTTTATATCAAGTATATAAATAGAGCTATGTCAGTCAATTTTCAGCACAGACCATTGAAACTTGTTAGGCTAATAATTCTACAGGAAGCATACCTACGGCTATAAAAATTATGTTCCCATGGCAACCTACTCTTTTCCAGTCCCCACCCAATTGATTTTAATATTAATTTTAGTGATTTTCACCTCGTAAAACAAGAAATGAGGCTACAAACTTGAGCTAACATAGTTATATGCTTGCTGGATCATGCATATGAGGCAACATTTGCAAATATTAGAATGAAATGCCAAACATGGCCAGAAATGTCTTTATTTATTGGGGAGGTCTGGAACCTATTATGTTGCCATGGTAACAAAACTGTTAAGCTCAAATTGTGGAGCACATTTAGTAGAATCTTACTGCAAAGAATGAAACATTTCTGATACAATATGGTTGAGATATCTTTTATCATATCTGATCAAATTTTAGTTGAGTGTATAACGTCATCACTGGGCTAATTTGCACATATTAAAAAACTGAATATTTGTCGGTCCTATGAGCCACTGGGATCGTACAATAATTCACATTAGAAATATTTTTCAGCTTTGTCATAAGAATAAACATACATACTGAAACGTTTTAACTGAAAGCATTTTATTGAAACTGAACTATGGGTTAACTAAACGTCTAATCCTAGGTTTATAGCACTATCGACTTTTCTACAAATAGCACACAAGGTCTATAATAATGAAACGAATGTACGTATGGAATAATAACCTGCAAAACAATCTCTTCCTTCACTAGAAGGAAATCCAAACGCGTTCATCAAATGGGAAACTGAGAAGACGAAATGGAGGCGCGGACGGATACGAAAAGGAATGGGGGCGAGGGGTTGAAGGAAGAGACTGTTTTGCAGTCTAATGCATGCAACTATCAATGTTATACCAGTGGGGGTGGGCTGAAGGGACGGTAAGGAATGGGAATTTGATATTTTGCCTTCTACTCCCGGGAGCATGAATAGGTGATCAATTAATGTCAAAATCCCCTCCCCGAGACCATATAATCACTATATAATCTGTTGTCAAAAACTTGCCCCCGGACAATTCTCAAACGTCAAAACCCTCTTCCCCGGGCAAGGCAGTTCTATCAAATCCCCACCCCTTGCACGCCCTCCCCCTTCCCACGGGCATAACACTGATAGGTGCATAAGAACAGCTATGTATATATGCTTAAAAAGAAGCGCTAGGACTATATTTACAAAAAACACGGAAAAGGAAAAACGATGTTAAAACTGAGTTGCAAAGATGGAGCAAAGTTCGCCGTTTCCTATTCCTTTTAGACGGTAAGTCCAATGTATAATGAATGAAGTATGAATACGAATGATAAAACCAAAAACCAACGGCGAAATTGTTTTACTACTCACTACTAAAGAAACAATAACTGATTATCAGTTTGAGCCTAATTACTCGGCCTGCATTCAAGCAAAGGTTAATGTGAATCTTGCACGTAAAAGTATTCTTTCTAATTAAACTGATAATGTACCTCATGATTTAACTGTGACTTTCGTGTCAATACCTCTTTCTCATTGTAGCACAACCATGAAAGTCGTATGAAAGTGCCTTAGAATAATTTAATAGTGAATGGCGACTGCATATTCTAACTTCCTTCATCGTAACACGATTCTGAATGTCACGCAACTAGGTTGTGTGACTGGAGCCTGAACGTCATACCACCGGCTCTTTATCATCAAGCAATGACTAGCGTTGGTTTGCTTTTCTTAGTTGTAACACCACCCTGAATGTTGCACTACAAATAGTGCTATTTAACAATGACTGTGGTACACTTTCCTTCATTGTAACGCAAACATTCAACGTCACGTTAAGGGTGGAAATCGTTCTTTTTAAAATAATATTTAACTGACTGTCGTATCCCTCACTTTAAAGTTTCATTACACGATAAACTTGAGTGTCCACAATATTATTTTATACGGACAAAGGAGTAGTTTATTATCATTTCAAAATGAATCACTGCTTTCATTTCCTTCACTGTCAACGCCAAAATGTCAGGCTACGACATCGCTGTCGATCGTTATTATTTTAAACACGCTGAAGGTTGTCTGGATCTCTCATTGTGACAACTCACACACTGCTTCTTTTCTTCACCTAACATTACCAAATGTACCCACGGCGTCTTCGCTGTTAGCTCGCCCAGATTTCTCAGCAAGCAACTTCTTTAAACGAACAATTTCCTCTTGGTACCTGAAACCAAAAATATTTATACTAGAAACTGTGTCTTATTCCACAACGTTTATTTTCATTCTCAAAATTTAACTCAAATGGATTCAAATGAAAGTTCCCTGTTGGGGTATGGAGGCTTCCTTCCGTACTTTCTTCCTGAACAAATTTTTAAATCTTTTTGGCGCTCAATTGAATTACCGCAGTTATAGATTCCAGTTAGATCGTGAAAAATACACAAAGGAGATCACACATTTTTTTCACTACGTATCACTGAATGTACGCTTTGGTTAGCATTCGTTAACCCTTTCAATCCCAGTCAGTTATCAACATCCAACTTCTCCTTACATAACACATGAAAAATAAGACATTTGGTAATAAAAAAACGAGAATTCATCAAAGTTAAAATTCAAACAAAGCAAAATTCTAAAGATTAAAAGCAAAATTCTCTCAAACTTGTTCAATGAAAAGTATGAGCTCAAGTTGGGAGAATTTAATAATAAAACTGAGACTGAAAGGGTGAAAATCAAAGTAAGTTTTGGAGATAATACTTTGCAGATATAAATCATACACTGCGCGTAAACCAAATCTTGTCCAGCATAATATACAATGTGGCCAACACTTTTTATTGACTTTGAATAACACAGATTTAATCATAACATCGATAAAAAGCTAGCTAGCTAAATCTATTACAAACCAAGTGGCCCATGGAACCGGCGCTTATCTCCGGTTTCTGAAGTGTTAAGCAGATGAGAGTCTTTGACTCCCCCTGGACTAGACAATAATCCATCGCAGGTTAGCTCTTAGCAGATGCTGGTACTCATTTACCTACCCCGGAAGGATGGAAGCTGAGTTAGCTTCAAAGGCGGAAAAGGTCGCACAAGTATTCCAATGTTGGCAGAGCCGGGAATCGAACTGGGGTCCTTGTGGGCGGAAGGCTGAGATCTTACCAACTCGCTCAACTGTGCCAGCCATACCATCCCCATCGATAAAATGTTATTCATGGATTTGTAACAAAAGTGAAAATCTAATAACGGACACAGGCCTCTTCGATTTGAAAAGAGTAGAACAAAAAGAGAAAAACTGTAAACCATGAAAATGTTCTCAGGTGGTTTAATCTACGTTGAAAAGTTTGATCATTGCCGTAGGGAAAGCACAAAGCTGATCGACGTTTCGTCAAAGCAATGACGAAGAGCTAACACAAAAAAATATTAGCTTTGTGTTTTCCCTTCGGCGATAAACTTTTCAACGTAAAGTTTATTAAACCATGTGCTTCACTTCCTTACTGACGCAAAGGCCTCAATACGTTCTTTAAAAGTGGTTAACAAATATGAAATTGTTCGCGTCACCTCTTAAGTTGGGTCTGAGTAGAGTCCTGTAACCTTGACAACAACTCTTCAGCCATCACGCAACGTGTCAGAAGTGAAGCCCTTTCCTGCTCCAGCTCTTGCTGTGCAATGGTAAGAAAAGAGAAAAATGACATGAGCTCTGCCTAACTCAGACAAGATATTGAAAGAGAAACCTCAATATTCAGAATTTAACGATTTACTGAGAAAGCAATGATGCATTAAGCATCGCTGTAGGACGCTGCTTGGACTTCTAACAAATGACAAATTTGTTAGACATTATCGTATTATGGTATGAACTTTTCATCTTTGTTAACGCACCTATGTCAACTATACCACTTAGGTCATGCCCAAGAAAGAGTGGGTAGGGGGGGGGGGGGGAGGGGACAGTGGTCAACCCACGAGAATTGGATTATGACGTATATACCCAGGGTAGGGATTCTCATCGGACATCATGTCCCCAGGGAGGGTAATTTTGGCATGGTCGCCATCTCCGATAATGGGGAGTGTCTGGAAAAGCTTTTGTGTGCAACAAGGACTGGAGGGTATATTACCGCTTTTCCTTGCCCCAGGTTGGGGCTTTCTGATACTTACGACATTTATCATTGCTCGGGAGTGGGTATTTTGAGTTTTTTGTAAATGTCAAAACACCCACCCTATGCCCTACCCCTTTCCCCCTCGGGCTTGACATTGATAGGTGCATAACTGACGTAGTTAGCTGGATGTTACGCTAAACATTTCGATTGTTCACAGCTAGTTTTCCGACTGTCTATTGCAAATCATTGTGTATGAAGAAGCAAGAACTCAATAAACTGACCTGTGTGTTGAGTGTGAACTCTCGTAACTGAGTTCTGAGATGTCCCCAACTGCTTTCAACTCCTAATACTGCTTCACTGTTACTAAATGGCAAAAGAACAACAACACAATGTACTATTACTTGCGGCTATACGAAAAATTACAAATGATCAGTTTTTGTACTATTTGTCAGTGATAGTCTATTGATATCATGAACTTCAAAACTGTCAATTCTAAGCATCTCTGTCTTGAAAATGTGTTATAAGTTTCTTGAATCAGCTCTAAAAACTTAATGTTGTATGCTGTGGAAAATCCTTGACACAGTTTTGGAATTTAAGAGGAACTAAAAAAAGAACTCCAGAAATTTTAAAATGCCGATTATTTGGAACTCTGCAAAGGGAAACTACATAGTCCAAATTAACGTTGTCGTCATCGCTCACAAAATTAGTTTCGAAAAAACGATTTATAACATTATTTAGAGAACTTCCTAAACATGCCATGGTATATCGGTTGAAGGTGTGTGATGTAAACTCACAACGGATTTATAAATTGTAAACTGAAAACGACACCCAAAGTACACAATAACCTAACCCTTATATTTAAGAAATAAAACATGTTCTCCGTGCCTTCAAATCCTAGCCTGGTGAACACCGAAACGAACGTTTGAAGGCACAGAAAACATACATGTTTTATTTATTTTATAAAAGTATTATTTTCAAAATTAACAAATAAAGACGATATACGAGGCGTTTATGTATAGTTTTGTTTCTTTCATGAAATTGTAAATTCTCATAACTTGGAGACAGCCAATCACGTCATTTTCGTGCTTCATAGCGCGATCAAAAACACACTTGTTCACCAATCAAACCGCACGTACTATCCAAATTATTTTATAATACGAAGCGCGCTCTCATTGGTTAAATCGAAGTCACGTGGATGAGTTCAAATTAAAATGTTCCTCGGCTGGTCAACATCTCGAACATTTTTCGTTGACCAACCGATGATCATTGCTATAGCGCGTCAAGTTTGAGAGCCGGAAAATTAAATAATTGACATATATTTTGTTTATGGTATATAGCAAAACACTTAATGACTTCTCCCTCGGGAAACATCTGTTTTGTTTCCCGAAATTCTCGGGAAACAAAACAGATGCTTCCCTTGTGAGCAGTCATTAAGTGTATACTGTTACGAAAATATAAATTAATGATTTGATATCTCGAAAAATAC
>JAOBBB020361396.1:0-10201 GCA_025331005.2 Zoanthus gigantus
AGTTCTGAACGTACTGAAGTTTCTTGATAAGGAAGTCAGGCAGGCCATAATATAAAGAGTTACAATAGTCTAATTTTGAAGTAACAAAGGCGTGAATAAGAACTTGATTTGATTCAAACGACAGATGTTTCTTAATACGTGCAATGTTTCGAAGGTGATGGAAGCCGGCTTTGCAAGCTGCGGTAACTTGTTTTTCCAATGAAAGTGTGGTGTCAAATACTGTACCAAGATTTTTAACTGTTTCAGATGGGCAATGTTTTTGTAAATAAAATATATTGTTGTTGTTGTTGTTGTTAATTAGGAGGTTATTTATTAGAATGAGGGAGGCCAAAGAAAAAAAAGTTTTTGGTACATGGAATCTTTCGGGTACATGCGATAAAAACTCACTTGTTGGGCTCTATAAGTAAATTGAAGTTAAGAAAAATTTTGTTTTACAAGTTTTTTTTTATCATCCTTTGCTCATAATCCCATGCATGTCATGCAAGAAAAAACGGTTGAGGAGAGCTATACCAAGACAAAATAAAACTTTGTTACGAACATTGAAAAAATTTGTTCGTAATGGCTTACCTGATATTCATTTTGGAAGAAAAACATCAAACATTCACAACAATGGAACAGAAACTTTTTTTCCCTTTTGCATCCGGTGACAAGCACGATGGACACCACACGCGCTAACCGAGCAAAACCGGAACTAAGATGTACATGGAGTCGAGACAAAAACTATGACCAAAGTCCCAGAAGGGCATAGTCCACTCTCAAATGGATTCAATTATAATATGCGTTCTCTTTCAACAAATGCAAAAATTTAAAAGAAACAACAGGAAGAGGAAAAAGATATAGTTTCACAATTTCGGCAAGATTCGAACTCGGTTAAATTTACCATGTTCTCACAACACTTTCATTCTGGATTAACGAATTGCCACAGCTTTACAATCAGAAACAGAACTATTCACAAGCAGACCAACTCATGACTAAGTGAAAACGAAACCCGAGTTCACGCAAATATGCCTCAATTTTTGTTTCTAGGTTGAAATTCAAGAAAAGGCTAAGATAGTGTAGCAAAGCTAAACTTAAAGCATTTGTAGATAAGAAACACATTTATATTTCACCTGCAAATCTTATTTTTCTTTCTTGTTTTGGATTTTTTTCCTTCTCTGTTCTTCTTCTTGGCTCCCTTAAATCAATTAAGTCAACAATAAGTTTGAGGCCTTGAAGTTGAAGCCAACTCAGACGATTTTGATTTTACAAGGCAATAGCCGTAATGAGCGTTGCTGTTGCACCAAAATGCTGCTAGAAAGAAATGAGTGATTACGGTACAAAAGATATATAAATAATTGCTACTGATTCTTCGCCAGACATACCAAGGTTACGGATATCTGACTTCTAGATCAAAAAGCAAAGCAACGAACAGAAAAATGCCACAAATACCTTAACATCAATCTATATGACCAGAAGGCAGAGAGCAAAAACATTTGATCTGCTTTCTAAGGTTTATAGTAAAAGCTGTTTGCTCAGAAAGCAAGGGTCTAGTTCAACACAGCATGGTGCGGAAGTACTTAAAAGAATCCTGTGGATAAAAAAAAATCAATAGTTTAGATTACACTTCGTGATTGAGGCGCAGTGCTATTAAAACAATATATACATTAATATATCAACTTTAAGTTCTTCATGAAATCAAGGCATTCTTTGGATTTTAAAGCATAAGGAACTAGTCTGTGTTTTGTTTTGTACTCTGATTACTCGGCTTTTGTGTCCCGTTACGGATAAGCTAGACGAAGTGGCGGTTCAGAGGGGATTATCTAGAGCCTCTAGATAGAGAGGGTGTGGATGGGCGTTCCAAAAGATGGATTCGCGCTAAGTGTTTAAAAATGCCTTTTTGTTCTCAGTTCTTGTAAGACCGTTTTGATCGCTTATATTTGGTTTTTAAGATACCTTTTCCTTGTATTCTTTAGTCAGTACTGCAGAATGACCGTGCACAAAATGCCGTGATAACGCAGGATCTGTGAAGATCTATTATTCCTTATCCTATAGTGTTCGATCTAAATTGGACAAACAGCTGACACTGGCGACACAATTTTAAAAACAGTTCTCCGACGATACACAGTTATTTTTACCAGAACTGTATTCTTCTATTAACGTCTCAAGAAAAATATCTAAATTTGTTTTTGATTAATATCTTTACAATTTATTGTACTTTCATTGAGTGAGTAGTAGACGTGAAGAAAAAAAAAAGATATGATTTTTTCTTTTTTTTTGGGGGGGGGAAGACTATTTTTTGAGAAAAAAAGCAATCAAGTGGGCATAGCGAGAATCGAACTTGCAACTGTAAAGTTAGAAATTCACAGGCAGCCCAAGCTATATTTGTAAAGGCCCGTTTAAACGGATGCAACATTTTGGGACAACATCACTCAACATTGTTGGGCACAACATGTTGTCTCCGTTTAAACACCATGTTGGGACATGTTGGGCAATGTTGGATCGTGCTGGACGATGTTGGATGGAGTTTGATTTCTGTCAAACTTTTCGTCCAACATTGGCCAACATTTTTCTTGGAGCATGCGCATTTTATAACATTTATTGGTACTCAGTCTATCCGCGTACATCAAAGCGAGGGCGTTCGTGTAAATCAAACCGCCATTTTGTAAAAAATCCGAATTTTGTTTGGAAGGTGATCGAGTTTTTGCGAGCAAATATTATTTTATGTTGTAGGATATTCTTTTATCAACTAATGTGGTAGAAAGTTCCGTAAGTAGTTATCATGTGCAACTTAAGAAAAGTAAGTATCATTTTAGGTGAACTATCGAGAATTTCTTTGCTTGTACTACATATATATACTTGATAGAATTGAAAGAATTGTTCAAAGTTGTTATTGCTTTACTTATTCGCTAGAAGCTCGTATTTGCGCTGTACAATTTGTAAAATACGATGATATTAAAGTAAGATAATTTTCCAATTTTCTTTGGTTATTTATTGTTTTCCGTGTTTTGGAAATATTATTTTAGTCGCAGTCTGAAATCTTGCGTTCTCTCAATTCTGTTCTATCTGCTGAGATTTTCCCAGGTTTTGGCGGGAAAAAAGGGACCGCACGCTCTCCGTGTGCGGCACGCGCGAGCTTGTTACAGTTAGCACTTGTCGGGCAATTGAAACAGCAATTATGGCGGGTGTAAACTCTGTTGACATCGAGACTATCAACTTGAGTGATTTATGCGTAGAGCTAGAGAATGAAGAGGTGATTGAGGATTTCAATAAAAGAAAAAGTGCAGATGGCGAGCTGGGGCAAGTGAAGAAACAGAAAGTAAGTAGAAAATGGGGTGACGGTGAAGTGAGTGACCTTATTGATCTTTTTGAGGCAAGGCCTTGCCTGTGGAATGTCTTTAGTAAGGAATACCATTTACGAAACAAGAGGGATCAGGCTTATGCTGAAATTGAAGACAATTTGTTAGTTAGTGTGGCAGAAATTAAAACCAAGATTGCAGGTCTTCGTGCACAACTGGGGAGAGAACTGAGCAAGACACGCACAAAGAGATCAGGCCAGGGAACCAGTGAAAATTACAAGCCAAACTGGGTTTACTGGGACAGGCTTCAGTTTTTGGTTCCTGTCATGCAGGTAGGTAAGAGCCGAGATAATTTGACAAGTTCTGCCAGTCAGCCAGACCTAAGCAAACAAGACACAGACACCGAGAGTACTACAAGTGATGATTCACCATCAAAACTACCAGTACTTATCAAGCCAACTACAACAACAGCAAGGAGTGGTATTGGTAAAAGTAAAAATGAAGTTGAGCTTAGGCGTCAAGAACTACTTTCAACATGTATTCAAGTGTTGAAAGAACCAATGCCACAACCACAACCTACACTTTCCCCATTTTGTCAGTATGTGTCAGAGAAACTTGAACAGTTTGACCGGCGGACAAGGATGATAGCTGAAAAGAGAATAACTGATCTTCTGTTTGAACTTGAAATTAATCAGCCGTTCTCAAACCCAAACACATCTTTTGTGAGCCTGCTCAACAGTGTCCCACACTGTGGCACCGAATGAGCTCCGAATGTTGAGAAGCATTTATAACTTGGCCAATTAAAGAAATTCCAGGTTTCTCATCAGTACCTGCATTAAAAAAATCGTTGAATTTGTATTTTTAAAAAAAATACAAAAAAAAATGTATGGAAAAAATATTATTACTGTCAGCTGAACCGAAATGACATGTTTCAAGGAGCGACAAAAAAATACGAAGAAAAACCTTATGCTGCATTTATATTTACACTTTTTAATGGTAAACCAGGAATTTCTTTTATTTGACCTTATATTATCCTATATTTAGCCCTTTACTCTGACGAAGGAATAACGTCTGAAACGTCAGTAAGTATTCTCTCTTTTTTATGGTGTAGAATTTACATTTTTATTACTAAATTGTTTATTTAGAAACACTGGCGCAGCTCAAACTATTTTACCGCTAGTTAATTTTCTACGAATGATTCTAACTGTTTTTTGTGAATGTTGTAAAGACAATTTCACACATTTGTTAATTTTTTATTAAAGAAATCTTTAGTATTTATTACAAACATATTTATGAACATTTTGATCAGCCTTTTAAGTGTTTATCTTCCAGGATCAGAAACATGTTGCATTGAATTTTCAATTTTTTTTTAAAGACTTTTATAATTTATAAGGATGTATCCTTCTATATATATATAGTAAATGAAGAGTTACTATGGTGACAGCTAAATTTTACCCCCGTTTTATTCTTATATATATTAAATTTGTATAAAATAGAAAGAAATAATAATTGTTGATGCATTGTCTCTTATCCTCTTAAGTGTAAAACCTTTGCTGTATCATTGAAAAACAAAAACTAGAACTGACCAAATTCAGTGAGCTGTTAAGTTTAGTAAAAAAATTGCCACCCATGTAACCCCACCCTCAAAACTCAGACTTTACCCACCATCAAGCAACACTTACTGGTAATAGTCAATTTTCATGGTTGTATCATTTTTAATAAATAATTCAAGGTAATAGAAAAACATACAGCAATTAAAGCCAAATGACACTTTTCAAGCAGAAATTTTAGAAAACAAGTTCAGCTTCATAGATGAATAAAGCTGTGAATATAGCTTCTGTAGTTGACAGCTTCGTCACAGTGCTGACGATTCTTTATTTGCAGGAAGTTGTTGAAATTGAAATCTTTTCACTCACAGGTTTGTACGCAGGGCTCCCATGGGTCATTAAAAATCTTTCTTTTGTTTTTTGTGGATTTAAGGCCTTTTTTGTTAGTTTTTTTTTCTTTTTAAGGTCTTAAAAGGCATTATATGTGTTGTGTGAATGAAAGTGAGTTTTTTTTTGCATCCAAATCTTTCTGCATATCAGAAGAAATTTTAACGGAATGTTCACATTTTGTTTTTTTACCACTGTTTCATTGACAGTGCCACACCACTCCATGGAAAGTGTTTATTAGCATTGTTCTCTCTTTAAGGGGTTTCTTTTTCTGATTTGTTGTAATGAAAAATTGGCTCTAAATGTTTTTACTTTAGACATTAAAATATCTTAAAAAGAATTTTGAAAGATTGTTCAAAATCAATTAACTGTCAGCCGATAATATCTCCAACTTGATGTCCAGTTTTTTTTTCAATTCAAAACATACTGTATGTCTTTCAAAAGTGTACAATTAAAACTACTATCATTTGAAATATTTTAAATTTTCTTTAAGCCAATAATAATCCACGGGTTATTTTAAATAAAACAACACTAAGATAATTTGAGATGAAATATTTTTGTAACCACTGCATCTATACTGTAGATGTTCCCAATCATGAATGCAAATAAGTAATGTGAATATATATAAAAAAATGATAAACTAGTTTCATAAGGTTTTCTCTTCACATATCATGTTTACTTGCAGTAGCCACAGGCGTTTCAAAAGCAAATTTTATTTTATGTTGTGAGAAGCCATATGATACACAGATTATTACCTACAATTTTAAAGATAAAAAGCTTTGTCCAAGAAAAAAAGAAACAATCATATTCAGAACTTGAGATTAGGCCACTACCAGGTTCTACTTCCATGTCCTCTGTTACCAAGGATTGCCATGCTTGTAGGGAAAAAAAAAATTTTTTAAGTATTACTAATAATTAAATGCAATTAATTGAGGCAAATTAAAAGAATTATTTAGAATTTAGAGATTTAAAAATTATTTGGTGCATAATTTTACAATCAAAAAAGTTCATAATATCTACATACAGGACTGGAATATAAACTCATTTGAAAAGAGAGCTATATCACATTTGACACAACAAAAACATAAAGGGTCAATTGATCACCCAATTTCAATTTAAAAAAAACAACAACACAGGTGTACATGTTACGTATTAATTGCATTTCTGCTAAACAATGCTCCTAAAAACTTGGAACTGTCCAACAATTTATTAATGTGCCGTTAAAGTGTATATGACAGATTTTTTATTTCTTATTTTATTAGCCCACAGTGTTAAAAAAAGGGATTCAAAATCTTTAGCTCCAAAAATCATCTGAAACCTTTTTTCTTTCTTTAAATACTCAAAATTTTGGTAAAGAATTGTACCATAAATCGTGCGACCAAAAGGTCTCTTGTTATGTCAGTTGGTTTGCAAAACATGTAGCAAAGAAAAAAAATTCTAAAAACTACAAATCTTGCTGTAATCGCATTTGCTTGACACTTATAAAAGTTGATAAGGGTATTTAAGTGCAGTTTTAAAGCAAAACTTGAAGTAAAGCAAGGGGCAAAGCAAAGCAACCAGGCACACATTTCTGCAAACCAACTAACATAAGCCAAAATCTCACCCCAGTCTCTGGTGCTAATTTTAAAGTAAAATGTAATATCTTTCGGTTGCTAAAAATCATGGAAATTATTTTTCCCATCATTTTCAAACCAATTTTCCTTTTTTGTGTACATAATAAAAACAATAAGAAATGGAAAAAAATCTGTCATATACACTTTAGAATAGAATCAAATGCAAACTTTTACAGTAACTGGCATTAAATGGCTGAACTGAATTTGATGGATAATATGACCTCCCTCTCTGCCCCTTTCAATTGGTGTACTTATTTTGCCTCTATAAGAGGGAACCCTAGCTATAACTTTTTTGTGACATGTAATTGGCCTTTTAACTTATTTGTGACACATTAAAATATTTAACTGCCAGTGCCCTCTAAAAATTTTTGTTGCATTAACAATGAACAACATCTGGAAATTTTCATGAAATGTTAAAAAAAAAACATTCATGTGATTTGTGAACCACAAGTGGTACAGAGCACTTTCTTATATTGCCCAACACTGATACTTACTGATCACTCTCAAAGAGCCAATCCATCTAAATTAGCCCCCACTGCCAGTCTACAGCACCTTCATGGCAGAAGTAGTCTTTGAAAGTATCTCTGATATTTTTGGCATCATTTGATACATTGTGGCCCTTCGATGGTACCAGGAGTGGCAAGAAAGATTCTGTTGGTTGCATATCTTGTCTCCAATTTCCATCGATGATCTTGCCTCGTTCGATCTTCCCTGTCAATTAGCCCTGTGGGGCAGTAGGCATTGGGGGCTGACAATGAATCACGCCGCAGGTAATTATGTAAAATTAGGGCTGCCATAACGAGAATTTCAATTGTCTCTGGTGGAAGCATGAGAATGGTATGGAACACTCGCCATCGATTTGCCATGATGCCAAAAAGATTCTCTGATACTCTTCGAGCTCTACTGTGCCTGTAATTGTAGATGCGCTTGTCTGCACTGAGCCCATGTTGTGAATACGGTTTCATCATGTGAGTCTTCAGAGCAAACGCATCGTCTCCAACAAACACATGGGGGACCTCCTCGGTGAGACCAAAGACAGAATCAGAGGGTAGGCGTTTCGGTGGTGGCAGGGAAATGACACCGTCCTCAATTGATTGCGACAGACTGCATTTGTTCCAAACTCCACCATCTGAAACCCTTCCATTTGTTCCAACGTCTGCATATAAACACTCGTAATCGGGTCCGACTACAGCCATTAAAACAATCGAGTGTCTCTGTTTGTAATTAAAATAATGCGACCCCGAATTTGCTGGTGGCACCATCACGATGTGCTTCCCGTCAATCGCACCAACACAATTGGGGAAGTTCCACCGGTCCTGAAACCTCTGGGCGATTTCAAGCCATTCTTCGTCTGTCGATGGCACTTTCATATGTATGGGACCAAGAAACTGGATAATGGCGGCACAAACACTCTTCACAATATATGACACCGTCGCGACTGCGATCCTAAACTGAAAGCTCAGAGAGTGGATTGTTTCTCCTGTTGCCAGGAATCGAATGGTCAGAGTCAACCTTTCAGCTGCACTGATAACCTTGTAACCTCCCATGACTTGATGCAGCGTTATAACTGACTCAATTGCTGAAATTATTTGCGAAAAATCATTGTAACTCATCCTCATCATTTCACGATATGCGACCGTGTCCTCCAACATTAGTTCGCGAACAATGTTAAAAAGCCCTTCACGTCTCACCTCCTTATCCATGCTCTTGTCTTGCCTTATTTAATATATTTACCGTTCGTCCCGCACCTGAATGGCGCACAATTGGTCCAATTTGTAAACATAATGGTGACAGCTCTGGATTTCGGCAATTAAGTAACATCGAAGCAATAGTAAGTCTTTCCACGGAAGCCTTTTTGGTCCCGCTGTTTTCTTCGCTGCTTGATTTTTTTGCTGCTTTCTGGCGGGCTGACATGCATAAGACTTTTATCACTTCATTGGTTACTGGAGTTCTTGTAACTCGTTATCAAGCTCTGAAGGCTGAAGGACGACAACTGTTCTGGAGAAATTGCTTTTAAAATACTTGAAGAATGTAGATTGTAGTCCAGAGTCCATGTGTAAAATTAAAATTCCAGCAAATCACATTTAGCTTTGGATTTCCATAAATCTTTACACGCAGCTTTCCCCCTATTGTCTGCAAGACACTTTATAACTTTTGCCAAGTCTCCTTTCAAAACGTGAGTTATTTGGCTAGACGAGTAATAAATCGCAATCTGAAAGTTTTTCAAAAAGGAAATATTTTATATTACAACGTAAATAAGTTGTGGGGAAATGAGTCAACATTAGGCTTTAATATTACCTGGATTTCTTCCTCATTTTCCATTGAAGCTAACACAGTTTGCTTGATAGTTTTTGAGAATCTCATTTTCTTTATTTTTCAAGTCGTTGTATTCTAACCGGAAACACACTGTATTTTCAGATCTACATGATAGTGAGCCAGCACCAGGAAAAAAATAACAAAGCTCTACTCGTAAAGGTTTTTTTTTTTTTTTTTGACAGCTCGGTTTGGATATCTGTTTGCCAGGCGTTTTGTTGTTGCTTTGCTCGTCATTTTTAGTGAATTGATATATTTCGCCCGAAATTCCTTTTCCAAGGTTTTCACTACTGTTGTTTTTTTTTTTTCAGTTAAATTTACTTTTTTAAAGCATGGCTTGCATACACATTAAGGGTTTGTAGCGTTATGTGTTAGTTTTATCTTCAACAAAGACTGTGAATAAATCAATAAATCTCAATGCGACAGCAGATAAAAGCTACCATTCGGCGGTAAAAAATTACCCACGAGCAAAACAACAATGTGTGTTCTTAAAATAACTGACTTTAGTTGGAGGTGTAGGTGAGAATTTTTTAGACTACCCCGGAGAGTTAACAGGAGTTATAAACATTCTAAACTTTTGACAGTATGTGCCGCGCGAACGCCCCATTTAGCCAAGTCACTTTAGCCGGCGGAAGTGACGTGAATAACGTTGACGTTCGCGCACGCTCAATAGAATATAAAGCAGATCAGTGCATGAGGTTTCCTTTCCTTCTCTTTAGAGGGGTGAAAAACCTCTGCCAAGCAGGGTACAGAAAAGTATAAAAATAAGCACAACTGAGACAAACATTATTGATATTTTATGAATTATATATATATCTATATAATCTTTTTATTGAAACACGTTTCCGTCGTGTTTCAAGAACGGAAACTCGTTGAAAACGTTTCCGTCACGTTTTAGTTTACTTTAAGTGTCAAGGGTGTTTAGAAATCAATACTAATTGGGTACACTATAAACATAATTCAAAAACAGAAAAAAATGTATATAAGAAATATATAGAGGATATTACATGGTGGCGCGAAGATATGAATTTTATTTTTGAGTGGCAAAATAATATTTTACGAACGA
>JAOBBB020361481.1:0-10200 GCA_025331005.2 Zoanthus gigantus
GTTTTTCTTTTTTTTTTTGTATCTCAACATTATCACTTAATTTAATACGGCTCTATCTATACTCACACTCCAGTGCATTTTTTGTTTTAGCTATTGTATTTTTACAGTTTATTACTCCATTGTATTTAGCTTGCATAGGTGCATACTTGCATATGTTTATATCCTAGTTAAATTTTTTCCGCCAGTTTTCCTGACAATGTAGTCACGATGATGACCAAATGTAGTAGTTTTTTATCGTTGGTTTTTATATTAAATTGTTTACCAAAAGCAGCCTTAATCAGTTTAAAAACAACTTAGTGATAAAAATTATGAGTAACGAAAAAGTGCAAATAAGATTGAAAACACAGGAGATATGTAAGAGAAAGCTATGGCTAACCAGAAAACTGTTAATAAAAACTGCTAACCAGGAAACTAGGAAATCTGCCACAGAAGAAAATGTTCAATTTATAGATTTGGTTTATTTGAGTCAGTGTTTGATTTTTCACTTGAGCTAGGGCTAATAGTATCAGATCGGATTTCTCTTAGATATGTACTCTATTTTCAGATCAAATAAAAATACCAGAAAATATGGAATTGTGGCGTATAGGTTGTTGAAAGTTTATAGCAATCAGCTAGTGACCAGAACAATGATGTTTTGAGTAGACATACTAGGGGTATGTAATCCTTTCATAAAAGCTGAAAATAGAACTTACATTAATTATTCCGTTGACTGGGATAAACATAGAAAATAATGTTTATAATTCTTATTTCAAAAGTGTAGTGAAGTAAAAGAATTATTCTGCCGAACAACTTACATGTAGCATATAGCCTAAGTACTGTACTTGCTAGACAATTCTCACTGAACATTTTTCAAACAAACTATAAAAGAAGTGCTGTAATGAGAGGTAAAACATAGGATTTAAGAAACTTTAAATGAAATGATTAATCAGCACTAAGAAAAAGCAACCTAATTTTAATTTTTGAAAAATCTTTATATCGTATGAAAATCATTTAAACATTATTATGCTGTAACATTTTGTTTTGCATATCAAATTTATAACTTTGGATAAAATTATGTCAATGAAATCGCTTAAAAATGTAAAATGTGACAAAAAAGGCTAAAATGTTATATTATTGGTTAAAAACTCAAATGTTTTCGACTCAAAAGTCATCTTCATCTCAAACGTTTTCGACTAAAAGTCATCTTCATCTCCTGAAGATGACTTTTAGTCGAAAACGTTCGAGTTTTTAACCAATATAACATTTTAGCCTTTTTTATCACAACTTTGGATATATTTTACACTTAGACCAAAATCAAACTTCAGCTTCTTTAGTAAATTTTATATACTAAAATATACTAAACAATTTATTTCTCCAAGTTTTTCTTTTGCAATGTTTTAAACATGAACTTAATAAAGGAAATGAACCAACCCTTGAAGAATGGCTATTGTTAACCCAAGTGCTGAAATCAAGATGAATCGATTCATTTCTATGGTTAACCTCTTGAAGAATAGCTATTGTTAGTTAACTCAAGTTATGCTGAAATTGGGATTTTTTTCTTCCTGGAGCTCGTAACTGGCATGTGTGTACACATAGCTCTATGAGCTGCCTGTATGCCACCCTCCCCTCCTGACTCAGCTGGTTCATTGGCGATTATTGTCAATGAGCCAGCCAGTCGACGATGCAAGGTTGGTGAGGCATCAGAGCATTAAGAGCAGTGCAAAGTATTGTATAAATAATTTATACTGAAAAAATCTCAAGCGAGCTAAGAAAAATGTAATGTAATGTGCACACTTGTATGATCGCACGTCTCATCTACAAAGTTCCGAAGTTCTG
Organism: Zoanthus gigantus; assembly: GCA_025331005.2. Lineage (NCBI taxonomy): Eukaryota > Metazoa > Cnidaria > Anthozoa > Zoantharia > Zoanthidae > Zoanthus > Zoanthus gigantus. The sequence continues at coordinate 1,816 of JAOBBB020361481.1, forward strand.
TCACATCACACTATACTGTACCTTAAAGACCTACACTGGTTGCCAGTACATGCAAGAATCAAGTTCAAGATACTAACCATTGTATTCAAATGCATTCATGGAAATGGCCCTTCCTTCTTATCTGACATAACTTGCCGAAAAACAGAAAAGCACACCCGGCTTAAGATCGCAAATGTGCCTACTACTTGAAGTACCAAGAACTGTCTCAAGAGTAACCTTTAGCAAAGCTGACGGCGCCTTTTCGATTGCTGGGCCAAAAGTCTGGAATGATCTTTCTGCTCATATTCAAAACTGTACCAGCCTCAACATTTTTAATCCAAGCTTAAAACGTTTTTATTTAAGGAATACTTTGAACTAGTTTAAAATAGCTTTTGAACTGTCGAAACAGTGTAAACAGTGTTATTGAATTATTCTAGAATAGGCATAAATACCTAATTTATTATTATTATTATTATTATTATTATTATTATTATTGTTATTATTATTATTATCTTTATCGATTATTCACCGAAGTGAAAGTGAATAGTTGTGCATAAATCCACCACTTTCACCGACACTGAGCTGAGGTGAATAATTGTTTTAGTACATACCACACAAGCGGAATAACTAGCGGACCAAAGGGTAACTTTATTTGTGACATTTTGAAACCGAAGCGAAACGGGAAACCATTTTGTTTTTCTTCTGCTGCTCGGAGGTGAATAGTAATTGGCTAATCACCTCCGAGCTAGCCAATCAGTGTGCGCGAAAAGTACCATTCACTTGTGACTAAAAAGAGATTTTTGCACTTTTTGTGGACCTCGATAATTTTTCAAGAACGGAACTTTTGCCCCGTATAAGGTTATCCGTGACAGTCCTGGACTCCAGGTTCTGGTATATACTTCATGCCAGTATGCCATATAGGCGCCATCCATATAATCTACCTAACAAAAAGTATATACTCCCCCCCCCCCTTCTTAGGGAGACCCTAACCCTTACCCTAACTGGCGTGAAGTATTAATCCCGGGCTCTGTGTTGTGGACTCCAGATCCCATTTACTGGATTTAAGATACCACCTCAGTGGAATTCGGATTACAAAAGGTCTGTTTTCCAGGATTCAGGATTCCTAGATCTGGATTCCGAATTACAAAAGGTCTGTTTCCTAGGATTGAGGATTCCTAGATCTGGATTCCGGATTACAAAAGTTCTGTTTCCTAGGATTGAGGATTCCTAGATCTGGATTCCGGATTACAAAAGGTCTGTTTCCTAGGATTGAGGATTCCTAGATCTGGATTCCGAATTACAAAAGGTCTGTTTTCTAGGATTTAGGATTCCCAAATCTGGATTCCGAATTCCAAGGAGTAGCTTTCTGGAGTTCTGCAAGCAATTGTTTCCTGGATTCAAGAGTCTCTCCATGGGGAGAAAGCTTTCTAGCCTTCGTAACACAAAGTATTTTCCCTATTTTTTATTCTTTTTAAGTTAGTCGTTATGGATCAACCTCAGTTTATAGGGAATTTGTCTACTGCAGGTATCTTGGGGGGAAGATGGTGCTAAGACTTGCAATTTAGTCATACATACCTCATGGACGGTCGTCCAGGAAGACCTTCACTGTTGACAAACGCCCTTTCAAGCTGTAACAGTTGATCGTTGTAAACCCTCACTTCCAAATCACTTCAAGCAAAGAATGCAAAAAAAAAAAAAAAAAAAAAAGATATCAATCCCTTTCTAGCTATAGGCGAATTTTTGCTGAAGTTATTGTTTACAATCTGTTCATCAGCATACAAATTTAGGTAGCGAACGAACAGAGATAAATACGGTTTTAGTCCAAAGCTTTAGAAAACATGTTGAGCTAACAAACAGATGAAAGTTTTGACTCTATTCAAGCAGTTTCTAACAATATATCGCGATTCCAAAACAATCAAAACAGCTCGGGGGCTAAGCCGTTAATGAGCCATACATTCTCTGTTAAATCTCTATTAGATCACAGCACAAGTGCTTTGCTTATCGCTCTCATATTTTCAGAAGAAGTTTGTTTTACAAAACACTCAAAATACAGTGCTTCAGTTTTTGTAACCTTATTAGAAACTGGCTCACATATGCTAATGAAGGGGAAAATGTTAAAAAATATCCGCCTATAGACACAGATTAAAATGTCCTTTTCATAACAAGCAAGTACAGATTGTCAAAGATGCTGTATGACTCAAGCTTTTAAATCACTGTAATTGTCAAATACATACTTTGACTTTGACTTTCTAAACATACATATCTACATTGTTTTTACAAATGTACTGTTATATTAAAAACCCCAAGAATTTTAATTGAGGCTCGTTTTTTTAAATTTTCTATATTTAATTTGCGCAACCCTAGGCCTAGTCGTGAAAATATAATAATTACTGAAAGACATTGAAAATTGCGCACTTTTTTATAAAGTTAATAATTTTGTTGGGACACGAGCAACAAGAAACGTTGGTTATATTAGAATACTATATTGCATTATAGGGGATAAGGTAATCTCTATGGTAACATAACCAAAATCCTCCGAACTCCCCAGGCAATAAATAATGCACTCGGCTTTCTCGAGGGTTGACATCCAGGATTGGTTTCAAAGGCCCTACAAAGTCCTGCTAAGCCCCGGAGGTATGGGGCAACAAATCTCGGCAAAAGCCCCTCCCCCAGGGGACTAATTGTTTTTACAGCTCCAAAAAATAAATGTTTTCATCTTCTCGGCAGAGTCCTGGTCATTTTGACGCTAACTCCATGAGGACTTTTACTATTTGATTTTCATCGATCCCAAGCCTTCTCTTCGCTTCAGTCAATATCCAGAACAGAAAAAAGCATCAATACTCAGCAACTGTAAGTCAAGACCAAATATTAACTGTATGAAGTTTTCACCTTTACATACAACATCTGCATAACTGTTTGCAACAATGGACTTTTTTTCCCTTCTAACGTCCTATGTCTTATAAATTGGCATTTAAAATGACACCGAATTTTATCGATAATTCTACACACGAGTCTGCTGTGCAAAACGAGTTAGGAAAGAAAGAACAGTTGCGAAAAGAAGCGGGAAAGCTGCAACGGCCACGGGCAGTGTACACAGCTGACCAAGGCACAACAAATCCCGTAGTATATCCCCGGGGGTTTAACCTTCCTTGCAAAAGACGCACAATGCTCCATCCCCGCGGGCAATGTGTTTTACCCAAAATCGGCTAACCCTCTACTAGCCCCCTGGGGTTTCCGGGGGTCGACCCCCTGGAAAGCCGATAATAAGTGCATTTGATAGGCAACCAATTGTACCAACCTAGTCACTGTTGTATTTAGCAATCGGTATTGTGTATGTTTATTTGTGTAAATGGGTGGAGTTGTTAAGGCGGTCTAGGATTAAAAGAGATACAACAACAAAAATATCTTGGAACAATGTTTGAGTATTAACTTGACTGGGCCAAAGAATAAAATATATTTGTAAAGGAAGGATTCGCAACAACCTTCTACGTCGTCAACTCTATGAGTCTATGTATCTTATTTACGGCAATATTTAATACGTTTAACCAAACTAAAAACTCACTTTGTGTCTTCATCAACTTTTCCTACTTTATCCATGAATGTCTTTGTTTCCTCAGAGAAGTTACCAATTGCCCATAGCAAGTGTTCTGATGACAACAAATGAATTCTCATTTTCCAGCTTAGGGAAAGTTTAACAAAACCGTTTCAACATATTCTACGAAGTTAGAGTCAAACTAAGAATAATCATATTTTACAAATAAATAAGCTCTACATCGTAGTGAGAAGAATTTTTTAACGGACATTTTGGACTGTAGTCCTTAGTCGTAGGGAATGCGTGAGAGATAATTAAAGACGTGGTTATATATTGATGCAAACCTAGATAACACAATGAGATACATGAATAAGGAAAAGGAATTAAGAAACTTACCATTTCCTTTCATGTTTAAAGAAATTTAGGCACCACGTGAGGTTAAATTCGCAGTAGGGAAGAATAATCATGCATCATGCAAAATACTATACCTTCTAATAAGAAAGGTGTTTAAAAAGGAAAGTATGCTTCTCGATTTCAAAATGTTCGAAGGAGTACAACCCCATGCGACTACCCTAAAGGATCTTCCGTTGATGAAAAACCGAGGATCAATTTTACATTTAAAACAACCTAAATTAACATTTCGTTCTTATGCCTGTGTGATTTTCATTAAATAATGTTTTGGTATACCAAGGATTAGTCTGTGAACTCTAACGATTCCCACTTTATACAATATTCCTTTTTTTCTGTTTTATGTTTTTCTATAAACAACAGGAGTTTCACAAATAACTTCACTCACGTAAAGATATATTTTGACTCCTTAACTTGATCTCAGCTTGCTTCTTGAGATCATCGCCATATTTAACCAGGTCTTCACCGAGTCGATTCGCGTCAAAAGGAATTATAATGGAATCAGCGAGCGAAAATACCAGCTGCATCCAAACTTGGGTTGTCGCTTTATTAATTCTGAGCTCTGGATCGATAAATTTTGTCAGCCACCGAATGGTGTCGTGTAAAGTATGATAAACGGCATACCCAGATTTCTGTAAAGTACAAAGCGAATATTCTCCAACTAGTTATGTTGACTTAAAAAGTAATTGAGGTTTGGTTTTGGTATTTTGCATTTCTTTTCTGCCCCCCGTCCACCAAATTATCACTGCTTGATATTTTACGATTCACGTTTTTCCTAGCAACCGATACACAAGGCCTGTTTATATGGAGACGGACCAGCCCGGTAAGTGAGACGAATTTGTTCAATAAATCTTAATCAATAAGCCTTAACAAGCCTTTAAAATCTTTTGCAACTACTACTCCGCCTGCAAGGTTTTGGAATGTTAATGAACTGATACTCAATAGACCATTTTCGCATTTGCAATAGCTGCTTTCTACAATGACAGCGGACTCAATTTGTACAGTGTTAGCCTCACTATGAAGTTAAATATTCCTAAATTCCAATGTAATTTTACACTTTTTACTGCGTGTATTGTTGGAGATAAGACTTCTCGCTCTCTCTCGCAAGTATTTTTGAATATTTAACAACAAAACGAGGCTAACACTGTACAAATTGACTCCGCTGTTATTGTAGAAAGCAGCTACTACAGATGCGAAAATGGTCAGGCCTTTGTAATCTTAAATCAATTGTAATTAACGGCATATATATTCCAGCAACCATTCAATCAATTTCTTTACATACTGTATATGTTTCACACCGGATGTAATTCTTTTGACGAGCGAATAGTGCCGTTGGCATTTGAACTGGAATCAGCCAATTTGACCATCACGATCACATCCAGTCATTTACCATTTTGATCATAAGACTCACTCAGGCCAACAAAATGTTTGTATGAATAAGCGGGTTAGTATGGCGCAATTCCGCGCACCTCTCTGCCGGAATCTCAGTAGATGGGCTAGACCGCCTTATCATATAAACGAAACTTACTTGGCTGGCCCGCCCCCACACAAAAAGCTCCCAACTTGGGATGCGAAGCAAAACCTTCCTTTTTTCATAGCCACGTTAGTTGCTTTTAATTTGGTGATTTATGGCCATTAACCAACCAATTATGAAACAAAAAGGTCCGTTGAGCGTACAGTAGGTGACCCTGGTGAGGAAACAACATCTTTTCACTTCCTTCAGTATCAACATTTTTAGGCAACGTAAATAAAATAATCCCGCACTGGAAAATATACGATTCCTTCAATGAAACTCTCTAATACAAGGTTGATACCCTTTCGAAAAAAACGCACTAATTTGAAAACCAGATTAGTTAAACAAAAAAGGCAGTGGATCCATACTGATACCTACTGATGATCAAAATTGCTCATTTTTCATACTGTCGATCAAATGCATTACTTTGTAACGTCACAATTAACACACTTTTGTTCAGTTTTTTAGTTGTCATTGCTCAGAATCTCTGCCATAATAGTCAAACAGCTGCTTAACACTAACACCAGGCCTGATTTCAAAATGTTACCCTCTCAATAACGCTTTTAAATATTTGCAAGGGATTCACGGTTATTTCAATCTATTATTTTCAAATTTTTTTATTTATATTCACGGTTATTTCAAATTTCAAAATTTTTTCCTCTAGAAATTGCTCGGTCAGCCCTCGCACTTTCGGAGCCACGCCTCGGGCACTGAGTTATGTAAGGGAGGTGTTATGAAATACTGAGAACTTTATACAGTGAAATTCTCTCTAAGTTAATCCCTGCTTTAGTAAAATAATCATGTTTGTTGACCAACCTTTGCGTCGTACGAGTAACTCAAGTCAACACAGGGGACTCCAACCAACTGCGCAAAAAACAAGAAATCGCTACCGCCGCCAATTGTTCCAATACTGATAATGAAAAAAAAATAAACAAACATCTTTTTAATTTATATAAACTAAAAGTAGTTCTCACTACAGCTGCTCCCGTCTTTACTAAGATGTGATTTTTTTTTGAAGTGATTCTATTTAAACCGTGAAATAGTTAAATGACAAAAACCTTCATTCCTTGGAAAGGAAATACTGTTATTTTCATGCATTTTTATTAAATTAAAAATAGGTGAACTGATGGTAAGAATTTCCAGTTTCTAAAACGAATCACTTACCATATCTTATCTTAGACGTACCCGCTAACTTCAACGAAAAAAGTTTTGTTAGCTTCAGTTATACTCTTTTCGGCTTGTGAACAGTCCCAGAGATCCTTTGCGCGCTTTCGGGCAATCCTTTGCGGGCTGAATCACTCCGCGTCGAAATTTTTCTGGCTGATACAGAGCTATTTCTCTTTCTTACTCTTTCTATGCTGGGGTCTCTAATATGCCTTCTCCGGTTTTTGCCTACGGGCCGAAACCCTGCGGGGACAATTATTTCATAGCTTTCGTTTAAATATTTCTTTAAAATCTAACCCAATGAAGTTTTTTTCAGAACTGGAAAAATGAACTCATGAAGTTATTCGCCCTGATCTGTTTTCGACAAATTGAAAAATACAATCACAGTTTCTTTGAACAACGAATTGATCAGCGACGATGACTACAATTGACAATAACTTGGTTCGGTTTCGTACACTTACAATACAATTTGAAGCATGAATGCAATCAGTTAACTAGCTCATCAAATAAGATAATTTTGTAAATTAACTATTCGCTTGTAAATATTTACTGTTATGTGAAATCTCAACAAATGCACAATAATGGTATTAAACTATTAAGTTGAATTAAATAGCTGTTCAAATGTCCTCTCAATAACAAATTATCAAAAATTTGTTATTTGAAAACTAGTTTTATTTAAAAAATTACGCAAAAATAATTACAACGTAGCGAAAATGTTTTGTAAGCTGAAAATGTGTCCATAACATTGATATCAGCAGTTGAATTATCCAGGAAAAATACCAAATCGAATCACAACCGAGATTTTAAAGGTCGTACAAATATAAAAAGGAACACTTCTTCTTGACAGATACAGTTAGTACTAAAAACCTTGTAACAGGATGTTTCCTTAGAGATCCTCGTCCCTTCCTTAATGTTTTGGAATGCATCTATCCAAAGTGCAAAATATGCTCGTTCATTTTGTTGTTTTTGGTGTCAAGGATGCTAAAAGTAAAGAAATATTTTAGCTTGCCATTTTGGGTGGCATTTGAAAACATTTTATGTTATCGAGCATTATATTGCAGTGAGAAACACTACCAGAAGTTTCTGTCCAAAAGATATCCGCAAAAGTAGTTTAATTAAAACGTGATGTATTAGTATTCAAAGTAAGAAACGCTCTGCTACAGTCTTTGTTAATCACGTAAAACAAATACAAATTGTGTGAGCTACAGTGGTTTTAGAGCAATGATTACAAAAATATCATTTTAAAGTTTGCAGTTAAACCACTTACACAAAACTCCTTACGAACATAATCGCCTGCCGTCCCGTCCCCTCCCCACCGACATCAAGTCCTGCCTGTCCATAAACATTGTCACCTCCCCTTCCAACCAACATCATCTCCTCCACTCCCCACCAAAGTCATCCACTCGCATCCCCTCCGACATCATACCCGTCCACATCGACGTCATCCTCTTCTCACCAACATCCTTCTCTCCCCCACTGACATCATTCCTTCCCCGGCACAGATATCATTCCCTCCCCCACTGACATCATTCCTTCCCAGGTTGGCGGGAGACCAGAGGGTTTTAAAAATGGATGACAATTTAGGGTTCTGGCAAATCAAACTAGCAGAAAAAAACACGCCGTCTGACAACCTTAACTATCCTTTGGGAAAAATATATATTCAATTTCCTGCTGTTCGACGGAATAAGTTCTTTTTTTTTTTTTTACTTCTCTATATTTTATTTATTATTTTTCAAGATAACAATTACATAATAATTGCAAAATGGAAAGTAAAGAAAAGTAAATACAC
>JAOBBB020361568.1:0-10199 GCA_025331005.2 Zoanthus gigantus
TCTCATCGTTTGTTGTTTTTAATTTCCATGCCTACCTTGTTTCTATTGGCTAGTTTTTCATCTCTCTACCTATATATACTCTACATTTTTTGTTTTTCTTCCCTTTACTCCGACAAAGGACTAACGTCCGAAACGTCAGTAAGTATTCTCTCATTTTTACGGCGTAGAATTTAAATTTTTATTACTAAATTGTGATAATGGCTACCGTCTATCAACGCAGTATCCAGCCCACGATGTATATACCACCTCGTTACTCGGAAATCAATAAATCTCGCTTGAGGGAGTTTTCCCAAGTTTTTTGATGAAAAGATGGGCGTCTTAGTTACTTAAAATGTGCAAAATCACAGGTATTATGGCTGCATCAAGTGTTTTTACAATTATACAGAACTTCAAATCAACGCGAAAGCGTGAAATAAAAAAGAAACGAAACTCGACTCAAACCATAAAAGACCACAGGCAGCCCCGGAAAAATCAGCGTGGACTTACTTACAAAATTACAGTATTTGTATGGAATCAACAGCAAAGTAAACCCGCAAATTTAATTTTTAATAAACCTTAACTAACCTTGGTCTGATGTTTTTTCTGGTAGTCTGTTGATCCTTTGTAGCTGGTTTTTCAGGCATTTTAAGCGATTTTGTTGAAGTTTTATTAAAAATCAAATTTGCTGTTTAACTTCGCTATTGATTCCATACAAATACTGTAATTGTAAGTCCACAATGATTTTTTGCCTGGGCTGCCAGTGAAAAGACTCGATGAAGGCCACGAGTTCTCCAGGCCAGATCATCACATTCAACCAGCCCTAGTCCGATTTTCCTTCCACTATAAGACTTTAAAAAATTGTAATCGGATCTTGCGTATACTATTCGTTTTTTTATGCAGATTGACAGCTGTGTTCCGGCCAGATTCAAAGAAATCCTATAATGAAAAATAACAATGGGCCTGTGCTTTTTAATATTTGAAATCGTGCCACGATGTAAAATTTCCCAGTTGAGCTTGCCATACAAAGTTAAAGAAAGCTCTTGATACATTATGTTCAGCTTTGCTTTTAGTGTGGAAAATGATGTAAAAGAGATATTTAATAGCATATTGTTCGTTGTTTATTTAAAGTGTCTATCTGTTGGAGTGAAACTGCCAATTTAGCCTGACCAATTTGATTTTTTTGAATTCGTTATCAATTGTTTTCATAATCTTATGACAAAATGCAGTCGCCACAGCTAAATTAAAACATCGTTTGTCCGAGTTTTGTATGTTAATAATTTTATTTTAATAGAGTGAAATATGCTATCACTCTATTAGCCTTCTAAATTTACTATAGCTAAATCCTTTAAGAAACAATTTAGTAATAAAAATGTAAATTCTACACCGTAAAAACGAGAGAATACTTACTGACGTTTCGGACCGTTAGTCCTTCGTCGGAGTAAAGGGCAAATTAACTAGGCTCCTAAATCCTTTAAGAGCCTAGTGGCCGGTGCTTATCTCCGAATTCTGTAGTGTTAAGCGGATGAGAGTTATCGACTCCCCTGGATGGGACACTAATCCATCGCAGGTTAGCTCCCAGCAGACGCTGGTACTCATCTACCTACCCCGGAAGGATGGAAAGTGAGTTGGCTTAGGCGGAAAAGAAGGTCGCACAATCTCGGCAAAGCCAAGGATCGAACCGGGGACGTTGTGGTCGGAAGGCAGAGATCTTACCAACTGCGCCAACCATGCCCGCACAAATTTACTTTATGAATATTAGGATATTCGATAGTGTAGAATATCCAAGCTGGATCCTTGCGCTTTTGAAATCTCTCAAGAATCATCTCGAGGCAATCGATCTATGATCAGTTAAGGTCTGTTCTCAGCAGTATCTATTGAACTGTATGGAAATACCCTTAAAAACAAAATTAATTACATTTCTTATTGTTAATGTTTTTTTAATAAACAAACACGAACAAATAAATTTACTTTTAGTGATTTTAATTGCTTTCCTTTACTTTTTTCATCTAATAACATCAACACTTTTTATTTATGTCCAAATCTGTCCTTACCATCAAATTTTTTTGTTCCTAGAAATTTTTTTAAGACTTTCTCTGTTTGCTTTGGGTTAAAAGTGTAACATTTTTTGTTTGTTTCCCTTTTAGATCTGTAAAGATTAAGTTGTTAGCCTTATAAATCAATTCTTCAAACCTCTTATATTCACATTTTTAGTTTTGATAGTTATAAGGGGCAGAACATAATTCACCAATCATAGCAATCTTGAAGCCCTTACTTCGCTTTTTCTGCCGCTTGCATGTGTGCAGAATTCTTGATAATTTCAGAAAAGTAATAAAGACCTTGGTTTTAGGGAACGTTCATAACGTATTACTATTACTACATTTAAAAGGCATATATATAGGGGGAAACTAGGCTCACAATCAGACGTTCAACATATTTATAATGGCTCAATTATTAAGGTGTCAAGTCATTTCTAGCTGGCCAAAGACCTACTAATTGGAGACACTATCTTTACCACTCTATGATGGACAGAGACCTTTTTACATGACGACGGTTTAACGTCCTTTTCCGAGAAGACGCGAAAGTCTTACCATTTGCAGATACTAGAACAAAAGCAGCATCTCCTCAATTGTTTTAAGACCCTTAGTGTTCAGTTATACAAAAAAAAGTGTAAGATAAATGGGGAAAAAACTAGAAAATGTGATAATTACAGATCTTCTCTTATGTTGAGTCCATAAGGTTCAAGAGTTTTTTGTTAGAGTTAAAGATTCATGGGCCGCCAGCCTAGGAGCTGCTAAAATGTTTAATTAGGATATAGCAATTTTTGAATAATTATCAGCTTTCTCCCAGTAATTGATGACTGTTCCCTTACTGGCTCTGAAATGGAACCTCAACTTCTGTTATTCGATCTTCCAAGATATCAAATCGAGCACTATTGTTTTCAAATAGGGCGGGCAAGGTTGGCGCAGTTGCAAGATCTCTGCTTTCCGACCACAAGGTCCCCAGTTCGACCACAGCTCTGCCGAGATTTGAATATTTACAAGTGTGACCTTTTTTTCCATATAAAAGTAACTCAGCTTTCCATCCTTTCAGAGTCTGCTGGGAGTAACCTGCCATGGATTGGTGTCCCGTCCAGGGGAAGTCAAAGACTCTCAACGGCTTAACACTACAGAAACCGGAGATAAGCGCCGGCTCCATCAAAGTGGCTCGTAAAGGATTTGCTCTTTTAGCTGTTACTTCGTTCGGATTTGTTGAGATTTTGATAATAAGCCCTTAAGTAGTCTTTGTGATTTAAACACTATATACTATCTGATTATTACTTTAAAATTCTTATTTCTTTACTCGTCCCAATGTTTTTGGAAAATAAAATTAATATGAAAAGTTTGATTTATATAAAAATTCTTGAACGGATCTCAGAGCTTATCAGTTTTTGTAATACACGATAATTATTAAACGTAAATGCTAAATTACTGCACTTCCTTATCGATGCAACATGCACCATCATCAGGTTCCAAATGCAAATACATCAAAACTTACGACCTTAACCTGCCGGATGATGGTGCATGTTACACCAAAACGTAGTGCAATGATTTTAGCATTTATATTAAACGTAAACTTTTGTTAATTTAAATGATTGGGAAGATTTTTTGTCCATTACTTTTTGTTTGTGGACTAGGGGTAATTCTCATTTGTTTTTGTTTAGGGGAAATGATTCCCTAAATTTTTCATAATAGGTAAATGGGAGAGCTGGGTTGAGAAAAGGCAGAAAACAACACTGAAGAAATAATAATGCATATGAGAACTACATCGAAGGAGATGATACAAAGGGACAAAATCAACACAAACAATTTTTATCATAAAAACAACAACATTTGTTTATTTATTTTAATACTAGCTGTACTAACTATAATAAATTCATTAAAAAAAAGAGTTGAAAAGCTAATGGGTATAATATGGATACAACATTGAACCTAGTAAAATTTACTTCATTGCGCTACGGCTAGCAAAATTTTCTGATCCTGGCTACGTTAATGTTAGTGCTTCACTAGCTAGTGAGTCAGTATCCATGAATTGTCTCATTTAGACTTACAAATAGGATATAACCCCGGTTTCTATTCGGCTACGTAGACTCTTAAGTCAAATCCTCCCCTCCCCCTCCCCTCGATCCATCCCTGGGCAATACTTAAATCCATGCATTGTTATCACGTGCTATCAAACGGTCAACCCCTTTATTTACCTGGTAATTTCCCTAGGGTGGCCACCTGATAAAGATCCAACTATAAAAAGCATCAGGTCGGTGGGATGAGGCATATTCTTGATTTGGTCACTTCAATTAAGTGTAATCTTCGTCCTTTCCCCAGAAATAAAAATATTCACACATAGATTGCAGAAGTACGAGTAACGCTTTGTAAAAGCAAAACAGATGTAAAAAAAAAAAAAGGCGAGTATTATATTTCAAATGGCTGTAAAGATCGATGGACCCACTTAAAATAATCTCAGCTGTCCCATGCAGTTGTGGCTTCACACCTCAGCTGCTTAGAGCGCTCAACCAACCTTGATGAAAAAAAAAAAAAAAAAACTGATGAAGACTGGTAATCAAATGGCCAGTCAAAGACGAAATATTTTATAAACGGCCCAAATTTCACTCACGTTGTAAGGTTGCAAGTCTTTTTGAAAAAGTTAAATATTTTACTTTGAACTGATTATTTTCGACTGATCAAGATCGTCTGATCCAACGTTGGCAAGTGATCGTATATGGTTTAGCACTGGTTTTAAACCAATTTATTGAGTTAATTTATAAACTTAAGAAGTTCTTTGTTTCTTCTTATTTGCAGTTTACTTGCATTTAATACGTACATAACCTCGACAATCATTCGTACACACTTTTTTTTATAATATAAGAACCATACTTTTTTCCCCGAGCCTCGCGATTCTTGAAATTTTCACATTGTGAGCCTTAAATAATTCTTAAATAGTTTCAAAATAGGTCCTGATTTTGTCGGGAGCACTGAAACCAGAGGTGCATTGTGCGGGTCGAGTGCTTGAACGACACTATGATTCTTAAAATTTCCGAAATCTGAACCTTGTGATCTTATAAACGGATTCTTATTTTAAAAAGTGTGTAATGTCATCATTTAAACACACTGTAATACAAACTCAGTCTCACCTCATGATCAAGTGTGGCAGTGGTTGACCAATTTAAAAAGACCTGTTCTCCAAGTGTGGCTTCATAGCTCAGTTGTTCACAGCACTGTACCGCCGGTTTGATCGTGCATTTCACGGAGTTCAATTTCGTTTAAACCTGAAAAGTTTCCTTTTCAGGCTTCTTATTTGACGATTGTTCAATAGAAATTAAGATGAAACTGTAAAATTGAGTTGTAGCCAGGAAGAAATTCGTATTAAATTGTAGCTTGAAGATAATGCAAACGTTTTGAAAAACTGAAACGCATTTTTCATAGTTAACACCGACTTAATAATCTTTACCGTTCAATATGCTAAAAGACTGCCACACAGCTAAAAATAGTATATTGTAATTGGTTTCTTTAAAAAGTTTTATTGTCGAGAATGAACCCATAGTAATGCTTTTGTTTGCTTGTTACAAACATAAAAAATAACAGTGAAAGGCAATAAACAACCAAAACAGTTGCAAATTTAAGTCGCCAAAAATTGAAAAACTGAAAAAAAAAACAAAAAAAACACTAGGCTAGAACTGAAATTGTGTCCACCTAAAATGATCGTGCACTAAGCTAGGTTTAAGTTCATCTTTTAATTTCTGGTTTACTAGTAGTACTACTCAACTAGAGAAAGTAACACAAAAATCCTAACCCTTCCCCCCGAACATTTTTCCTGGGGGAACATTATAACAAAATATCCTTCTCTATTTTCCTTTAGTAGGCTTTACTGCAAGCCAGTTGTCATTCTAATGACTAACAGAGTCACCTTTAGTAAAGCAGGTTTTAGAAAGTTTACGCCGTTGTGCATGGAGTAATTATGGCTCGTATCAAGTCGGACAGATGATCAATGATCGCGTCCTGGCTTCCAAACTTTTCCTGGATCATGTAAATACTGTTTGTATTTACTGCGTCCGGCTTCCACTGACTCACTCCCTTCTGAAAGTAAACAACCAATAATTTTTTCAGCATTTCGGGGCCCTTGAGAGTCGTATACGTACTAAGTAACAAGCCATCGAAAGTAACATAACCGTCTTCTACTTCTTGTCTTCTATTCTTGATAAATTCGTTTGCTTGCTTTGAACAAACTAGAACAACACAGGCACAGTTTTCTAGCACGGATTCAATGTCGCGATCTTCCGCAAAAACATCTGTAGCACTGATAAAGTTAATGGCGTTTCCCATTTTCACTTGAAGAAAACGCTTCAGTTGTTCAGCGTTCTCCCTTTCATCTGTGGTATAAAGAAATAAAACTTCTGCCATCTTAGATGTTCACAAAGCGTTTAATCTTGTTCAAATCCTTAAAACTTGTTAGAACTCGAGTTCTTGTTGCGTCCGACCAAGTATTGCACTAGGTTTGCAATTGAAGAAGTTGCTGTTTTTGCGGTCAAAATCAAAAGGCTTGCGGTTTATTAAATAGAAATGGAAAAATCAATAAATTATATCTGCTTGTTTTTGAAACACTGACTGATAGAGCGGGCACGATAAAGTCTTGTCAACTCTTTTTATTCAGCAGAAGAAGGCACCCAATATCAAAAATGAAAGAAAAACAGGGGAAAAGATGCTTGTAGTGTTCCAAATATAGAAATTAATTCAGTCTTTTGTTTGCTGTTTTGATCGACGCTGAGGTGACCGTATTGAATTAAATTATATTAAACGAACCAATCACAGCACGTTACAATGGGTTTAATTCAAGTATTAGGTAACAGGTGTGTTTGTTTCTGTTAAAAGTGTATAGTTTTGCTTAATGCCTGTTATGTCACGAAAATGCTAAGACCTGGCTAAGAACTGGCACGAGGCCGATCGAGCAGAGGGGAAGAGCTTTAATAGAGACATTTTTACTCGTGGTACCACGAGTCAACGTTTGGGTTCCATTTCTTTTTCTTTTTTCTTTTTCCTTTTTAAAGCTGTCTTAAATGGTTAGGTTTGATATCTACAAGACTTCCAAGGTACACTTCTAAACATTCTTGTATAGTGAAAAGTAGTGGTTTTCTGCAGTTCTTCTGTCATTATGCAATTGTTTCAGTCTCTAAGGTATTGGCACATTGTGAAGTCATTTCTTAAAGTGCCTATAGATATCATCAAAATGGTTTTTACTGATTTGAATAAAACACAAATAGTAGAAGCTCTCTATGTTAGATTTGCTTTAGATATTTAGTTTTGGATTTGTAACGGGTCAAACATCCAAATTTTGCTCTTTTTGAAAAGAAAGTCGCGCACCTTACCTACTAGCAAAGAGCATAGGAACTTAAAACATATTTACTGCATTCATTAAATAATAGTATATATAGACTGAGTGTACGTCGCAAAAAACATCGTGGAAGCAATGTCAATGCTCAGGGCTATTGTTTAGTGGAAGCAACCTCAATGCTATTGTTTAGTGAATGTAATAACCATGTTCTTAGTTCCCATTCACCCATAGTCACTTTGAGCTGCTATAACTCCGGAACTAAAAGTTTGAAGCAAATTGTAATAAATAATCTATCCGAATTAGTAAAAAAACATTTTGATGAGAAAGGCACTTTAGAGCGTAATACATCAATGCAATGCATCATTATTTTAAACTTGTAAATTTTACTTGTTCGTTATTCATTCCCAAGGTGGTTCAACGTACAGGGATCTCAAACTTGTGCCCCGAAGGCTATCGCTGGGTGGATGTGAAACTGTCAACTTTTGGCATTCCTAAAGTGATGCATTTGAGTTGTGGAGCTCTGAGCACTTGGGCTGTTGACGATAATGGCCAGATCTGGTTACGAATTGGTCGAGAAGAGGACAATTCTCAGGCAACGCAAGCTTGGCTCCCAGTAGAGGGAAAGCCACTTAGTGGTTGCCGATTTGCCAAAGTAGCTGTCAACTCTCAGGATACAATCGTTTGGGCAGTGGATGATCGTTATAACGTTTATGCTAGGGATAAGATCACGCCAACATTTCCCATTGGAACATTATGGGTTGTTGTACCCGGAACCGGGGTAAAGGATATCTGTGTGAGCCAACACAAGGTGTGGGCTATTTGCCCTAATGGAGACATTGCCTGTCGCTATGGTGTGTCGGAAACAAACTGCGTTGGAGATTACTGGAAAAAAGTACCAGGAAATTTTGAACTCATTTCCGTGTCACCATGTTAAGTAGTTAAACTGTTAAAATGGCACGTTTCATTTATTTTGACGATCTGTAAGCCTTTTATGAAGGTGGCTCTTAAAAAAATACAGCTTTACACAAATGCAATAATTCTTCTACTTGATAATTTTGCTGATATTCCAGCAATAAACAGTGTGAACTTTCGATTTGACGTTGTGACGTCAGAGAAAACTGTTTTGAGCCCGATAAAAGTGCAATATAGCGCCCTACTTTAACCCTATCAAAAAACAATTTTGGAGTTCAGGTGCATTTTAATTGTAGGAAAGAGGGATATTAAATTCGACAAAGAAAAGCCATTTTGAAATTATGTAATCAAAAACTTTTACTATCGTCAATGAGCATGCGCGTAATGGCAGTGAAGATAATAACCCTACATCTCACCTGAAACGTTGATTTGTCAATGGGGACTCGCGCCCCCTTCCAGCCTTGACCCTGATCACCGTACAGATGCCACACCAGCGTTTCTCCTTTTCCATTGTTTTTGTAAACTCTCAGTTCATTGATGTGATCTCCCCACATGTAATAATAGAATTCCAGGCACGTCTTTCCTGAGATTGTTGGACTAACCAGACGAGCTGTATCTTCGTAATTTCTAGGATGAGATGTCTCGATGTACATATAGAATCCTGGGTACAATACAGTGCGTTAGCGACTCATGCAGGGGCATGCGTAGAGGGGCAAAAAAGCTAAATCCTTTACGAGCCAAGTGGCCCATGGAGTCGGCGCTTATCTCCGGTTCAGTAGTGTTAAGCAGATGAGAGTCTTTGACTCCCCCTGGATGAGACACTAATCTATTGCAGGTTAGCTCCCAGCAGACGCTGGGACTCATTTACCTACCCCCGGAAGGATTTAAAGCTGAGTTAGCTTAGGCGGAAAAGAAGGTTGCACAAATATTCAAATCTCGGCAGAGCCGAGGATCGAACTGCGGACCTTGTGGTAGGAAGGCAGAGATTTTGCCAACTGCACCAACCACGCCCGCCCGAGGGGCAAAGGAAAAGAAATATTTAGTCCAGACTTACAGTGTATTGGTGGCACATTGATTCCTATTTAAAAATTATGAACCATTCGTTTTTTGATATAAAACTATTTTAAGATTCGCAATGATGGATAATCAATTTGAATAATTTAGAGAACGCTTAATCAGTGTTCTTCAAGTCCAATTTTGTTCTGTTGGTCGTTCAACTAGATGATTTCAGGTCAATATCCATAACTTCGAGATAAACATGTTTTGTAATTTTATTACAATACGTAAAACTAAAGATTTACGCACTCATTTTACAACGTGCTGAATGAAACTAGATTCATTCAATAATTCTTAAAAAGATCGAACAATAAAATTTTTGTGCGACCCTCATGTTTCTTAGCTTTACCAGTAGTTTCATCTCCAAACAATTTTTAATTATGCATTTCTTAATATACTATTAAAAAAAACATTTATCCCGAACCGACAACGGGCTCAGGTGGGACGCGCCACTCTTGCAATTTAGAGGGGTTTTCACCTCAGATTCAATAATGAAGATTGCCGTGATATTTAGTAGACTTGCGAATTATGTCATCACACAATTTCATGCATGTAGACAAGAGAAAGTCATGGCGACCGGCGGTGAAAAACAAAATGAGAATGATCGAGGCAGCGATCGGGGTAAGATGTGTTTCGTGTTTTGTGGGGCCTCCTACTTTTTTAGCATCTCCGGCTCTAAACTCTAAATCTTTTTGACAATCCTGTGAGGGTGGTAAAGATGGAATACCTAATTCGTAGGCCTTCGGCCAGCTAGAAGACACCTTGATAAAGTCATTAGTAAGTCATTAGGGACCATAAGATACGAGGACGGCGAACCCGACGACGACGGCAAAGAACAATAGCAAATACAATACCTGCACGTTGGAATGCATCTAGCTGGGCACCTGCACGTC
>JAOBBB020361659.1:0-10199 GCA_025331005.2 Zoanthus gigantus
ACATCGTCGATAGATAGATAGATAGATAGATTGAAAAGGTAAACCTAGACTCGGCCTACCACAGGTAGCCCGAGTAATGAAGGTAAATAATGGCTACTTAACTTGCTGAACTGAATGAACAAGACTGTAATAATTATTCATAAACCTTGTATATTTTTTCTAAAAACTGTGTTAGCTCTCTATCAGTAATATCCACGAATCTGGAAAGCATTTCTGTGTTTTTTTTTCTTTTTTTTCGTTTTACAACGTTAACTATAGGTATAAATAGCTTTTTAAAATTTTTCGCTCGGGTCAAAAACAACAAACGACTCAAAGCACCGCGCTTGCGGACCATTGAAAATGAACACCGCGCGCGAAAGTGCTAAAAGCTGATTGTTTCAAAAATGATATCACACATGTGTTGATAAAAATGGTATCGCCACTGGGGAGAGTGGGGATATCATTTTCTTATCTTGCCACCATTCGGTATACAACTGTATTTCATATAATAATATGAGAAAAGCATACAAAAATGTTTGGTCCATCAATTAAACGATTATTTGATTAATTGTTGTATCTAATGCTGAACCGCTTCCTTTCGTCCCGCTTATTCGAAACGCGGTTAGTTTAATTTTCTCTTTCTGTTTTAACTTAGAATAAACTGTTACAGCTAACCTACAATGGTTGCTTCAGTCAGATTTATCGTCTCGGACAAATTGTTCAGTTTATGAATATTGCCACGTTAATTTTTTATATCATTGTTTGATTAGTATATAAATCACACAGCCACACATGAACTGAGTCAGACGTTGAAAAGAAAGATTACAATAGGTAGCTATAAATCTGGGCGCTGTACGTACTTGGACCTTTAGTGTGGAAGAAAGTCTTTTAAACTAGACTGCCTTTGTTAGTTAAGAAATGAATAATCTTTCTCCGTGGAGCAAAGACACATATACCCTGAACGACTTTATCAAGAATTTTAATCTTCCTCAGCTAGTGAAGGTCAAAGATGCTTACTATGGAAATGACGAAATAACTTCTCTAAGCGTCGGCCAAGTTATGACTTTGCATGTTACGCAAAAATATGATACAATTGTTGCTAAAGACACTCGTAACCGGACGGTTTATATTCGGAAAACTTGCAATAAAAAAGTAGAAGTAGTAAAGAAAAAAGTTTGGAACTGTAAGTTAGTCGCTGAACTAAGTAAAATTTTTCCACAGGCTGCGAGAGTTGTTTCTATACCGGAAACTGACCAGGTTACCGAAATAAATGTTGGCGATAAATTGATTCCGAAACGAACTTCAAAGAAGAAAAGGTTTCTCGAATGCGAAAACCAAAACGGTGAGCGAGTTCGTCTCCCAATGAACTTACAGGCCAATTTTGTACTTCTCTCTGATGTTAATGAATATTTTATTCATACAGTTTTGGAGAAGTTTGCCTTACCGGTAAAGATTCAATTTCTAAACTCCAACGCTGCCGAAAAATGCTCCAAAACTTCATCCGTTTTTAACTCTTCTTTAGGAGTTTTGAATTTACAAAGCGTTTTAAAAGAGGAAACAGTCATTTGTTCAACAAAAGAACAAAATGGCGGAAAGCGTTTCGTATTGACCATTCCAAGCAACCTATATCTAGACATTACTGTTCTGGCCACGAATAAAGCAACTGGTGACGACAAACAATATGAAAGCTTGTGCACAAATTTAAGCGACGAAGTTGAACTCGCTCTGGTTGATGCTTTAGAATTGGAAAATATTTATGCTTCACGACAGGAAATTAGGGGATACATGCAGCTTTCATTGTTAAGGGCCCAAAGCTTTCCTTCTAAGTCTCCTGTTTCGCAAAAACCTGCACTAGCAGATAACCAGACAAGGAGTGAATACTCATCAGTTGCTGAATCTTCTGAAAGGAAGTTTGAAGCCTTGGAGACTATTGCAACAAAAGCAGATGATTCTATTTTGGGAGAAAAATCAGTGCTAAATTTGAAAGAAATAAATCGAAAAGCAGATAAGTGTAAGAACAAGAATGAAGGAAACAAGATGGAGATAAATAAAAACAATCGATTTACACCAAAGAGCAAACACGATGTTGCACTTTCCAGCTTTTCCGTCAAAGACGTTGCTGATATATTAACCAAAAACCATCTTGAAGAATTGACAAAAACGTTCATCGAGGAAGAAATTGATGGAAGATTGTTACTGGAACTGGATAGAGATTCGTTGAGAGATCTGGGACTGAACAGTTTTCAAGCAAACAAACTTTTGATGTTAATCGCACAGTATATGTAAAAAGCCAGCTGGTCTATTATTATCAAGTTTGGTTTACAACCTTGAACAAACATGAAAAATCAGGCTAAAGTTTAAAGAATTGAAAGAAAAAATATGTATTATACAAATGCCTCTGAATGTCTCAAAACATCTGAATCGGTTTACGAGAATTTGTTCAGTATGTTTATAAGATAACCCTAAATGAATTTCAGAACGGACTGCCTCTGAGACTCTGATGCAGACTTCGGAAATTTTTAAGAATCATACTTACTAACTTAAGCTCAGTTACTCGACCCGCACACAAACTTCTTCTACATTTCTTGTTTTCAAGGCTTGTACTGAACTTAAGTACTGCTTAAAGAGTTTTGTTATACTTATGTTATTGAACAACATTCTTATGTTATGTTTATTTTATTGTAAGATGAAGTTTCTTTGATATATATAACAGTAAATTCTCCTTTTTTGAAATCATACCATTTTACACGCACCTCTGGTTTCACTGCTTCAACAAAATGGGGACCTATTTTGAAACTATTATTTAAGAATTATTTACGAATTATATATATATACAAGACCCAAAATGTCAAAATTTTAAGAATCGCGAGGCACGATTCTTAAAAAAAAAGTGTGTAACTACTTTGAACTCTAATTCATCATTGCATTTAAATGTTTGATCCTTAGTTTTTATAACTTTACGAATTACAGTAAAACGTTGGGTTAATTCTAACATAAATTAAATTTTTGAGGAAATCTAAGAAAGGTTCAATAGTGAATAATTATAACGCTGTTTAGTTTTTAATGGTTGAAATAACCATTTGTTACCATTACTATTTGGTTAAATCTACCAAAAATGAAATGGTTATTTAAATTAAACATTTATCTTTGGGTAAAAACAATCATTTTCGTATGGTAGAAACTACCCTTTAACAAATGATTAAAGCTACTATTTCTTAATGATTGATATATAACCATTACTGCATGTAAATAGTTCAAACAACCATTAGGTTGAAACAACCAATGTACAACCAAATTTAGTAATCCGGCTGAGACCCACTTTGTTACCATGTTTTTGGTTGAAGTAACCATTCAGTTTTTAGTCTGTAATCTTTGAAAATAATAATAAAAAAAAAGAAAAGTGCCGTGTGAAGCCCGTATCTTTGAACTTGTATTGCAGTTAGTTGTATCTTTCTTGATTACATGTGATCTAAAGAATGTATGCCCCTGCAAGTTACGAAAAGCTTCGATATCTCACTCTATGATAATAGTTTGGGTCGGTATTCGGCATGCGTGCAGCTTCACCTTACACGTGGTATAAAGAATGCATGAATGCAGTGGCGGCAATTTACCAACTGGTACCAGTTATAAACTGCGAATCGCAATTAATATACACCAGTTTGCGGCTTTTACAAGTTAAACGCACGAATCTTGTGGCAAGATCCATATATAATCGTTACACACCGCATTTCGCAAAGAACATTTCAGCTGTGTTTTTATCTGAACTGTTCAATGTCAATTGAAAATTGACCACGATTTTTACTTCAGCGGCTAGAAACCTCCTAATGACAACTTTAAAATCCTTTGAATCGATTATCTAAAACAAAATGACGATGAGGAAAACTTCGTAGTATGAAGTCTTAGTCCTGAATTACTGCTATATCTTTATTTTTAAAAAAAAAAAACAGAATCAGATCAGAATAGTTTATTCTTAATCATGTGCATTAAAATGACCCAGTTAAACGCCCGACTCAATAAAATCTTATGGTTCTTCTAATAATTAACTATTGCAAACTGCAAACCAAGTTTCAAAAAAACTTCAAAACAAGCGGAGCTAAGCGGAGCGAGGTTTTCATAGCTTTACGCAGTCGGCTGTCAATTGAATTTCTTTTGAATTATTTTCCAAACTACAGTTGATAAACGGAAACAGAACGATCCTTGTTGGCTAACCATCTGCGCCAAAAAGCCGCCGTCGATACAGAGTAAATTACCTTGAAAAACAGGCTAAAAGTCTAATGACACGGCATGAAACAAAACCATGTACTAATAGAAAAAAAAAAAGTACCGCCCAATGTGAATATTGAAAAAAATAAGCTTTCAAAAAAACCTTGGGAGTTTCCTGAGATTGGCATGGGCGTAATGCTTGGCGAACAACTAAAGCTGCGATTGAGAAAAATTCAAGTGCAATCATGGACACTTTTGTTTACATTACTGTCATTAGCGTGTGCTGTACTCATGTCTTCAGGTACGGTAGAGATTCTAAGTGTATACGTATTGCATGGATTTTTTTGCACTATATACCAGTCCTATATAGTAATACATGTGGTGTATACATACTCATTCATTATTCAACGGAAAATAAAAACATTCAGTGATTTTTAGCAGTTTTTAGCAAACCACTGTACTGTCTAATGAATAAAATATCGGCGAAATAGGTCGCCGATTGCATGAGTAAGTGTACGTATTTTAGACAACTCTTGGCTGTATGAATGTTTTTTAAAATCAAGCACCGTAAGTAAAGAGCAAGTTGTTTTTACGAAGGGCTAAAGACCGAAACAGTAACATTAATGACAAAAATGTCCACAAGTTTTCTCAAACTACCCAAAATACAACATCGTTTCAAATCCATAAGCACGTGGGTCATATAAGCGTTCCGCTAAAGTCAACAACGACCAATGGATTAAACATGATCATCATGGTAACAATGTGGAGTACAGCCTAACTTTTTTTAGGATTTTCATAAAATTCTTTCAATTAAGTTTCTACTGCGGAAAGATATCGTAAAAAAGGATATCGGTAATAAAAAACTAAACTCTTCAAACTTCAGTGCTTTTCTACTATTGCTGAGAAAACTTATCAAAAGATTAAAGAGTTTTTCCATTTGATAAACACGTAACTACATTAAAATTTACTTGTAAAATTCACGTTTTAGTTCAGTCCAACCCTATGGTTAATGTTGTATTGACACTGAAAATTTGCTCCAATTTTCACTGAACACGTCGGTTTGCCATTTGCACGTACTACAAATTTTAGGTAATGTTGTTTGTAGAACTCTTCAGTGTACAATAGAAAATTCTTTACACTTTGCCAACCTCGGGCATTTCTTAGTTTGTTTTGATATTTTAGTAATTTTAAGCTTGGCTTTTTTATAGAGGAGCTTTTTTTTTTTTAATCAAATGTGTAGTTCGTTTTATGCCGCTGATATTAAAGCAGGCGATTTTAACAAGCTTATTCTGTACATGTCTTGCAAAATTGTTTATAGTATTTCAGAAGCATCTGTCGTAGTTCTTCTACGGTTTATCGATACACTTACAGAAATGAATGGTAGGACATTATCATGTTGTTTACGGTTTGGAAAACACGTGGAAAACATCAGTTCCTATTAATGAATAGTTAATGAGACAATAACTCGCAAATCCTGGTGCGAATATAACATGAATATTTTAATATCTTAAGATGTTTATGGTTTTATTAACCAATACAAAAGCTCCTTCAGGAATAATATTTGGAACAGTTTAAATTTGAATTCAAGTGACCAAAACAAGTGTGAAAAATCCTCGTTTTTTCGACGTGGTCTAGCGGTTACTGATGTAACCAATACTCAAACCCCAGAGCCTCTTGGGAACCTATAAAATATCAGACAAAGGGAAACAGAGTTTATAAAGCGCTTCGTCGCATTGCACTGAGCAAAGAGAAATAGATTGAGACATTTTATACGCCTTTTTGGTATTGCTGAGAAGAAAAAAGAGATCCTCGTTTAATTCATCAAAGGTAAATTTTATCTCGTTCTTTGGGTTTTTGCTCATTTCTCATGAGTCGCAATTGAATCTCACTTTTAAAAAACCTTCCTTTAATTTTGAAAACCAGTACATCTTGATAACCTGCAAATGTCAAGTTATCTGTGCAAACAAACTATTCCATTTGAATACTCATTTTGTTAAATATTCACTTTTTTAGTAAAATTGTTTCTGAATGCTTGTAACATTTTTGTACTGTGCGGATACATTGGCAATCAATTCAATTTTAAACAAAAAATGGTAAAAAGACTCTAAATTCCAAACTTCTGCCTGGAATAGCACAGGTTTGTAAAACTAAATCTTTAGTCAGCTCAAAATTTAACCTTGAAGTTGAAACTGTTGAAACATATCTTTGTTTAATTATATATGCTCACGCTGAATTCCCCTGTATCAGATAACACTTAATAATTAGCTCGTACACGTATTTTTAACTATTTTTGCATTAACCGTTATAATGATATTTAGCTTAAAAATTATAAATTGTTATATTTATAACAGCATTTTTTATTGCAGCCTTGCACTTTAAAACGAAGTTATAAACGAAGTGAAACAAATGACAGAGAAAACCCATGAATTTCCGCTTGCTTTTTGTCAAATTCACAACACCTCACAAACGGAGAGAAACACCACTATTATCAGTCTTGGAAGAGAACTTGCTAGAATTGGAGATGAATTAATGATATCACATGAGCCAGTATAACTTTGTAATCTACCATGGTTTGAGCTGCAATCAGAGAACATTGGTGAAGCTGTTAGATTTTGTCTCCTAGGAGTGCTCAAGTTGGTAATCTTCATGACATCAAAATGATTGCACCTGAAGTTTAACCAAATATAAGAGCAACATGGATTCAGTACTATACCAGCAGTTTGGGATAATGGGACCATGAATAAGATATTTTGTATTCATTTAGTGTAAAAATCCTTGTAATTAACAAATCATAAAAACCTTGAAAATCTTTGAAAAAGCCATATACTGAAATGATGTTTTGACTAAAAATTGGGTTAAAATATTTTAAAGCAATCACGTTGTTCTAATTTTTTTTTTTTGCGATGCAGGATTTCGCTCTTCTTTATACCAGGATCCAGTTTTTTTCTAATGATAATAATTCAAACTTTATAGATTTTAAAAAACCAAACAAGTTGTTGATACAGATTGGTAGTCAAAAGGTAAAACCAACTTGGTTGAGGAAAACAATAATATTACTGGCTCGCGGTAACAGTAGTCAGTTCCGGCTACAAGTCAAGGGTTCGTGACCGTTTCTTTATGCAGCTTTCCAACCTTTGAAGCTCGATAATCGAGCACCAGCGTTTGTTGAGAACCTGCTATGACAGTTTATTTTCTGCTGCATCTTGCTGACGAGTCCCAAATGAGGACGAAAAAGCTATTAATTTATGATCGCAGATTCAGGCTTTTCTAAGCTCGTAATCATATCGGTTCACTGACAAGTTTCTTTTCACGTAGTACATCAGTTATTCATTTATTAGTTCTGTATGTTTATTATTGGCTGAAAGGTCTTCACAGATCCTACGTATTTATAATACACCAGTACGCGGTCTTTCTCCAGTATAATCCGTACATCTACAATACCGACAGTAGATCTTCTTAGATCCAATATGCCGTTTCTTTTCAATCATGGTTTGACCATGTAATTTTCTACAAAATTGTTTGTTTGGTAATCTATAGTTTTTTTTTAAAATTAACTTTACTTGTTATTGGGCCGGTATATATATGATATGTGAAGTCGGCATCGAGTTATAGTTCTGAGCATGAATAAACCATTGACATTCGTGTTGACGGTTCATTCTTTGCTACACCGTACTGACGAGTCCCAAGAAGGATAAAACAACTGTCTACGGTAGCAGATATTGGCTTGTTCCAAGTTCATAATCATAATTTCATATTGGTTCACTGACAAATTTCTTTTTACATCGCCAGTCATTCGTTTAGTTCAGTGTGAGTCAAATACCCTCAACTGCTTAATATTACTTATACCAGAGATAAGTACTGGCTTTAATATACCCCGCCGTAAAATGAATCCCCCTACCCGAGGGAAGTAGCTGGGCTATTGAATGCAAATATTGCCTCAGGGGTAGAAATGTTTTTAAAAAAGTTATGAAAAACCCATCTAAGTGGCTGGCTTGCCTGGAATCACATATATAGGTTTTGCAGTGCTTCCTGGTGCGGCATATACTTTCGAATAAACATTTTTGTATTTCCTCTGACACTGTCAACCAACATTGTATACCTATTAATTTTACAACTTACAAGAAAATTAAAAAAAAAATACAAATTTTGAAAGGAAAACAGACGATAAAGTCAGTTTTGTTTTATGGAATAATATTTCACCTAAACGTAAATAAATACCTGAAGACATTATTATAAATAATACTGCTGAAAATAAATTGCAGTTTCTGATAAGTTTCTTGGAAAAATTATCAGCAGGATCCGTAAATTGTGCGCAATTCTTCAATTGATTTCGGTAGTCTCTCTGTGTGCGAATTCTGTCTTCGTTTTCTTTGTCTTAATTGTGTGTCAATGCGTTTCCATTCAGTTAACTTTTTCATCTCACACGTAACCTTATCTGAGGGACTAGAAACTGCTGATAGCCACGTTGTTGAAACCATTACACGCGGCATAATAGAAAATAGATATTTATAACGTTTCTTTTTCGTGTCTATTAAACTAGACGTCTAAAAAATAATTAACTGTTCAGTTCTATTCCATTTTTGTCTCCTTTGACAATCATACGCGCGTCTAAAACTGAAGCTACGAGTCATATTTGGTTCCTAAAGCTTTTTTTCTCTTCACGACGGAAGAATAAAAAGATGAATCGAGTTTCTTAGTATTTTTTGATCACTAATTGAAAACTGACTTTATCAGCTGTTTTCCTTTCTAAACGTGTAAAGTTTCGTTTCCTTTTAATTATTTTGTAAAAATTATATTTTATGCGCAAGTAACGCAAAAATTTAAAAACTGAATAACGATATTTGTATAAAGTGAGAGAAGAAATCTTGTTTGATGAATGATTCACTTGAAGACAATTTGTCTCAATTCATCCAAACACAATATATATAGCTAACTAAATCCTTTACGCGCCACGTCCAGCCCATGAAGCTGGCGCTTACCTACGAAACGAATGAGTCTCTTTATTAATAACTGGGCTGCCTGTAGCAATCCAGTCTAAAAATGGGTCTGTTTTTCCTGTGGTTGCCGTTAGAAACTGGAATTATTGCGCAAAGTTTACCACATATAGATTCACACTGACTGATTGGCTCGAAGCTCGCTAGCGCTATGGCAAAAAATCCAAGGAATTCAGTTGAAAATTAAATCCGCCATGCATTAGGGCTGTGTCAAAGAAATTAATTTTTGCCTTAGGAACACAGGCAATTCAGTATACGCTATATGCAGCGCCTTGTTCCCCCTGAATGAGAGTCTAAACTTTAGTCCATCGCGGGTTTGCTCCCAACAAATCGCTGGCAATCTATTTACCAGCCTTGTAAGACTCGTAAGGATAGAAAGCTTAATGAGATTTAGTGGCTGGAAAGCAGAGATCATTTGTTCAGCTATGGCAGGTTTTTAATTTGGTTCCTGTTGAGAATTAAATTTACATCTAAATTACAGTTAATACCCCTTTAAACTGAACTAACATGTTTCAAATTAGTGAACAATTTTTTGTAATGTTGTTCATTTCTTTGTTGTGATGTTCCAATTTCGTTGTTTTATTACGCTTCATTAAAATTTTTGGGTTACTTAAGCTAGCTTTGTTTGCTTTCGGTATGTTTCTGTTCTCTTATTTTTCAACCCTGGTCCAACCACAAATTATATATATAAGCGATCATTTCCTTAATTGTCGGTATTAATATACGTATATAAAGCTGTTCCGTTTATAAGAACGATTGTTTTTAAAAGTAGCTAAAGTCTGAGATAAATAAAGGATGTTACAGGGCTGTGCGGAGATACGGATTTCATCTTCGAGTGCTGGTAATTGTATCTCTTACGAGTGAGCAAAGCGAACGAGTGAGAGATGTTTTCAACACAAGAACATTAAGTCCGTATCTCCAAGCGGCCATGTAATTTTCTTTTTAATATATGAAATCTTCACAGTCAAGCGAAATTAAATAAAAAGCAAAAATTATAAGCATAAGTATTTACTGTTCCTGTCT
>JAOBBB020361738.1:0-10198 GCA_025331005.2 Zoanthus gigantus
GAACCAGCTGATGAAACTCTATAAAGTGACCATTCATTTTATTTGTCTTGATGAGTAAAAATGATTGGTGTTATTCAAACTTTTGAACCAGCTGATGAAACTCTATAAAGTGACCATTCATTTTATTTGTCTTGATGAGTAAAAATGATTGGTGTTATTCACTCGAACTTTTGAACAAGTTGACGAAACTCTATAAACTTACCATTCATTTTGTGGTCTTGAACATTACAAATGATTAATGCCATTCATTCTAAATTTTTAACCAGTTAATGAAACCCAGTAAAGTGAGGAATCATTTGCTTGTATTGAAAAAATTTTATTCATTCTAACCTTTGAACCAGTGTTTTGAAGAGTAGAAATAATTGGTCTTTTTCATTCTAACTTTTCGGAAGCAGTTCTTAAAACATATAAAAATACCATTCATTTGGTTAGCCTAGAAGAGTGGAAATAAGCGACATAATTTGGCAACAATACCTGATTAAATAGGTTAGAGCTAACAAGGGCTGCCTTGCAACTTGAGTAAGTTTATATCAACTAATTCGGTTTTTTTTTTGTTAAACTTACAGCAGTGGACGAGGTACTCCGGTAAAAGGACTGTAAATAAGAGATTTAGATGGACAAGATGCGAAGGAAGACAAAAAGAAGTTATTTTAAGCAAACTCTGACGCTGGTAGGCAGATTCAAGTCTGCAGAATCCTAACACAACTCGAAACCCAGAAAATTAGTTTTTAAAAGGCGGCAACCATCTACTTAACGATTTTAAAATATCCATTGGAGAACTGTAACAAATCAATTTGATGATTGATCTTGAATACAAGTATCATAAAATGCTTGCTGCACAGATAAACCTAAAATATTTAAAGAATTAAAAGTTTTGTGAATTTTTTGGGAAGGTTTAAGAACCTTGTGTCTAGTACCCTGGGCTTACTGAAAGAATTTTAGAAGTAAGGCTTTTACTGGACAGAGTTTCCTATTCACAACCTGTAAGGAGGGAACATGTGACCTCTGTATTCTAGGAGTTCTTGTAGATTTAGTACATAGAATGTCTGCTCGTTCTTCTGAGGGGCTTTAGTTTAAATCCCGTCATCGGCTCAGAATTTTCTGTTTTCTCGTCTATCCAAACGCCTCGTACATCCACATTTGAACATTGTTATATCAAATAATCATAGTGTTGGTATATATAGAATTGCGATAGGGTATCCAGGCCAGTCGGGGAAAAAATTAGTAGGCGTGCAATCATTTGCACGCCTTGGCTGACCGAGGCATGCGGTGACTTAAGTGACTAAAAACGCAACATCGCAGGACCTTGTAGATTTCGTCTGCTTTTTTACCCTAAAGGAGACAAACTGTCTAGACTGCTTTCAGGAAAAAATAATTATATTTGGTACATTTAAGTGGTTTTTCTTAACATGATAGAGCTCATTTTTTACGACGCCCTCAACTTTTGAGGGACGACTAAAAAATAATTCTTGGTTGGCTCATGTACCACAAGAAATTTCCGTTTAAAATCGAACCCTGAGAAATACCAAGAGCAATAAATTATATATTTTAGGCGTGCAATGGATCGCACGTCTGGGTTTTATTAGGCGTGTTAATAGACGTGCCCGTGCGATCGCACGCCTTTTATTAACAGGCCTGGGTATCAGATGTACCTTGTAGCGTGTAAAGCAGCCAACAAAAGCAGACGTAGTCCTATTGAACTTTCTTTCTAGTATTTGCGTAACACCTCGGTAACGAATGTGTCTTATTTACGAATATGAGAAGTTCGACGCAGAGTGCAAAACTTTGCAAATACCTGACTTTCTGCATGGGCTCCGTTGTTCAAAAGCTGATAGCACTTTATCTCGGGGTAAGCTTTTTAACCCGTGTTTTTGTTTCCAACCTTAAAGAGACGGGTTTAATCTGTAATTTGGGGATTAACAAGTTTTTTCCATGAAAAATAGAAACAGTATTCTATAAATAAAGGGCGCTCTTACAGCGCATGTGGCTACTGCATGACTAAATCAGAAAGTTGGAACACAAAATCACTAAATTATTGTAAAATAACTTTTACTGTCGCGCGTTCGATTCTCAGACTACTTTTTTACTCACTAAAAAGTATCTTCCTCCAAACAAGTATATTTGTTTTCTTGTTTTCTTCTTTTCTTCACCTCTACTACTCATCCCTTGAAAGTTTAACGGAACGTAAAGACAACAAAATTTTTAGATATTTTTCTTGATAAATTCAGTTTCAACCGACACGTGAAATCTTGACTTTGATCAAAATTTGCCACGAAGTCCGACACGAAACAAAACGTTTCATTCCTAGAAATAATATTATTGTACATACAATTTTCTAGTGTTGTGATAAATAGCTCCACTCATACTCCTGACCAACCGTTTTTAAAACAGATCAAAAAAGATAAAAAAACTTTCACCGGCTTCCAAAATACAACGAACAAGTCGCTGAACAATATATCAGTCACCAAGCCACCACGGTCACATGAAGTCGAGGCATGTGGTTATGCACTCATATTACTCACATTCCCGACCACATAGTGGCTAACGTCTATCTACGCATTAGCCACAAAAGCCGTTATTATTCTTAGAGAAGAAATGGCTGCCCGAGGTTTTGCTTAACCCTGGTATAAAACTAACCAGCCTTTGAACAAATGGGCTCTGGTTTCCTAGTGTGCCGAATTGGTGGTGGTCAGTTATACAAAAGAATCTCATAATTTGACTTCCATCTGCATTGTGTTATATCCTCGTAGTACTTTGTGAAACCCAAGAATAGACAATGAATTAATGTGATTTGGATAAAAGAAACAAATTTCGGTTGATTTTACTTTTGCTGCAACTGTGACATTCGAATAAACAAGGGGGGCAAATAACTGAGGGGTTTAGTCATTACTTTACTTGTTCTTATAAAGTTGTTCTTATAATAAAAAAAAAAGCGTGTATTTCACGAAACTCGAAAGACGTTTTTGTTTTGAAGACCTTTTATTAATAATTTATCAATAAAATAACCTCTATAACTCTGTTCTTTAAGGGTATATAAATCTAACTTATTTACAGCATACTTTCTAAATAAAAATGCAATTAGCTATATCACAACAGCACGTCTTAACCATGCGGCAGAATACACAGTTATAAGTTAACTTTCAAATGCTTCTCTAGAGTTCCTTTGAAAAAGTAATACAAATGTATTCATATCTTAACATCAAGCAACGTTAGTGTTAATTGCAAACTTTATAAAACTGATTTAAAAATGTAAACAGTGTATGTTAAATTTTGGAGACTATAGTCATAGTCACAACCTTTTCACTCTGAAAACTAGACACAACTAAAGCAAGTGTTTTACATGCTTAGCCCAAAGTTTATACTACAAGGTTAATTTGGAAAGACACACTTTTATGGAAATTCACGTTCGTAGCGCCTTGAAGACTAAAAAAATGGATTTCGGTAATGAAAATTGAAAAGATCCTATGATTTTGAAATAAAGTTGTTATTTGAGATACAATATTAAATGAAGACTAAACTTTTAAAATCAGTATTAAAAGCAGTTTAGTTTATTTGGTACTCCGAACGGACTCTCCAGGGTAAAGTAGAAGGACTAAACGAAGGCAGCGGTAGAAGAAATAGATTAACGCAAGAAAATCCATTTAAACTCGAAGTTTACAGAAACAAACTATCACTTAAAATCATCTTTCTGATAATTAAATTAATCCATGATTACTTACAATTAAAGGAATTGCAAACAAAACTAGTTTTTGCACACTAACTATAGCTTAAAGGTTTCTCGACTATAGAGTTCATTTTACTTTGTACATATAACTGTATATCAATTATCAAGATTCTTCTTTATCTATCATCTTGTGGGTAAAATTTTAAAACTATCCATATTTAATTATATCTTCTCTACTGAGAATGACTTTGTAACAATCATATACTTGATACAGGGCTTTAGATATGTGATACATGACAAATATCTTCATCTAACGACTTGTATGATAATTACGCACCAAATATAAATTTTTACTTTGCTCTAAGTTAAACTAGAGCTACGTAATTTTAATGACCAATAAGAGATACAGGCACCGATCAATCTTCGGCATGAAAGAAGGGCCTGGAGAGAGACGCACTTCTTTTACGATGACTATATGCGATTTTACCATTTTTAACCAGGTGAGAAGACGTTTCAACAAGCAGCTGCTAATAGTATCACCCAAAAGAGGATGAAGTATGAGAGTGAATTCCCCATATAGGTCTTATTCCTAGGTTTATCTCTCTTAGGTTATTTTTAGACATGGTACCAGTTATTCCGCGGATTTTACTCGCTCGTTGTGTGGATGTTTTCGTGGAATAGACGTGGAAGAAAGATCGAGTTCGTTGACAAAACTTATAAAATACTTCATTCTACATTTCCCGCCATTTTAGCTCGGGTGGTTTTGTGACAAGTCCATGGAACGCACGAGTAACGTCCGCGGAAGAACTGGATACCATGTATAAAAATAACTTCAAAGGGATAACCCTGGGAATTCTTGGGTTTCATGATCACTAAGTCCCACGAGGGTATAACACAATGGCAGATGGAGGTCAAATATTGAGATTCAAACTAGATTCTAATGAGATTCTTTTGAATAACTGACCACCATGTGCGCTGAACTGGAACCTTATGAAACCCACTAATAAGACCTCTATGGACGATTCACTCTCTTACCCTTCATCTTTTCTTTTCTTTTCTTTTCAAGCTTGAGGCCTTCAGAAAAGCAACGTTTTCAGAGTCGAGTTACTAGGGACCTTAAGCAACGAGGACGGGAACGTGAACGACGACGGCTCAGAAAAATCACATTTCTGTTTCGCTCTTTACTTC
This sequence comes from Zoanthus gigantus, assembly GCA_025331005.2. NCBI lineage: Eukaryota > Metazoa > Cnidaria > Anthozoa > Zoantharia > Zoanthidae > Zoanthus > Zoanthus gigantus. The sequence goes on from JAOBBB020361738.1 coordinate 4,853, forward strand.
TTTGTGCGGGTCATTTGGGGTTGTTTCTTTGTCTTAAAACTTTGCGAATAGCAAAACGATTAAATGTTTCTCTATGAAGCTAAACAAATACCGAGAAAGTTTTTGCTGTTACGTTCTCGTAGTCCCGACAACTCTAAAAAAGGTCTTTTCACGTTCTAATTTTAGCGACAACTCCGTGCTGGTGCTCAGCCCGATGCATTCCAACGTGCAGCTATTGTATTTACTATTGTTCTTTGCCGTCGTCGTCGGCGTCGCCGTCCTCGTTGCTTAAGCTCCCTATTGACTCTCATCTGCTTAATAGAAATCGGAGATAATAAAGGATTTAGGCTAAATTTTAGCTTTTTTTATACGGTGATGGTCATAAATATTTCAACCTTTTCAAAATTAGGCCTTGTGTTTAGTTTAGGCTTCCGAATTTTTTGCTAAATAGAGCTATGAAACCATTCACTTGAACTTATGTAGCTTCGTTTTCTCACAACAAAGCTTAGTAGCTTCAATCGCTCCGTCCGTTTGTGCCTTTTCACACCTCATGCATATAATCGCACGTACTCACCAACCGTCTATTTTTGTTTTGGACTCCTAAAGACGATACAATTCTATAATGTGGCTGACATTCCTCTATTTTTTAAATTCCTTACAGTTACACCGCTTGCTTCAACGTGGATGTAGTATATCGCAAGAAGCAAGAAAAACTGCTTCTCCCTCCGCCGTCCGCTTGCTAAGTCAGAAATGCAGTACCGGTAGAGAATGGGATTTACAAGTTGTCACTGCTCGAGAATAAGGTCTCGCGGATAAACTGTCGCTGGTCACGGGTAAATTGTCGCGGCCTGAGAGGTTAATTGTTTCGGGTTGCGGGTAAATAATCGCGGCAGATTGTCACGTAAAAGAGGAAGTTATGTCTGATATTTATATCATACTATAAATCACAGCTTGACTATTTTTACTACCTTAGAATTATAACTTTCAAAAGTAGTTGTTAGTAAGAAGTTTCATATCCCGCTTCATACAAAAACTTCATTAAAACCACTGTTATTATGGAAATTGCTTTCCAATATAAACTTAATCTGAAACTATTGGTTCTAGATGATCGATCAATGCTATGGAATCTTCAAAGGGACATCGATGTTTTTGAAAATGAGAGTTTATTTTGTAAAAATGGGAATTTCTTTTTCGAAGATGATAGTTTCTTTATCGAAAATGGGAGTTTGTTTTTGTAGGAGTTTGCGTTGTGAAATTGGTTGTTCTTTTTTCAAACACAAAGCGCCACATACGATCAAACTCCATTTTCACAAAAGCAAAGTCCTGTTTTGGTAACACAAACTCCCATTTTCACAACGTAAACTTTCATTTTCGAAAAAGAAACTCTCAATTTTCACAACACAAACTTATATACATGTTCGAAAAACAAACTCCCATTTTTGTAAAACAAACTCCCATTTTCGAAATAAAATATCCATTTCATAAACATTGATGTCCATTTGAAGCTTCCGTACCATAAAGTGAATATGTTGCAATGAATATTTTACAAACAATGTATAATACATTGTCTTGCCCTCCCAGCTTTACTTGAGATTTTCGGAATACCGAAACCTATTTTTTAAAAATGCACGTGTATAGACTTTTCCCGCTTTGTTCGCAACTCATAACTTTTTTATTTCAATTTATTTTCAGTTGTGGGCTGATAAAGCAGATTGTAAACACCCACGCCACCAATAATCTACTGATAGTAAATTTCTGTTTCGCAAACTTTCAAATAAACTTTACTTTCGTGCATTTCTATTTGTATATATCATTAAAAATATCAGTTTTAACTAGTTTTACAGAAAGAAAGATGTTTTTAAGCACTGACCACAAAACCTGGATCCAGCTTCTTTGGCAGAAAGTTTGTGTATTTTATCGTTAATTGTGAGCAGTTAGTAAATCGTTAGTTTCGAGTTTGAATGAGACAAACTGAGATTTATAGAAGCTATTAAATTTACACTTTAACCTTTGCCTGTCATCATTTGCATTTCCTTGTACATCGTTTTTTTTAAAAAAAAACTGCTTCTAACTGCAGGATTGTCAAAACAAGCCGGCAACCGGCGCATTTCACCGGCTAAACAGAAAAATGCGCCGGCTACTATAATTTCACATGCTCGTAGCTCAATTTTTAGCAGTGAAGCTGCACGACACTGAAAAAATTAAAACTGAACAGTAGACATTAAAACGAACTTGAAAGGGAGGAATAAAATGGATGAAATTTGAGTGTGTCAAGATTGAGAATATAAGGGATTTATCACGTCAGATCCAATACTGAAGATTACCGTGATATTTAGTTTATACTTGGGAAATACGTCATCACGCAAATTCATGCATGTAGAAAAGAAAGCGAACCAGGACTTTGCTAGATTTTAATTTGGTTAAAAAGAAGTTCTATGAAAAAGAAGATGTGAATGATCATAAGGCAGCGATCGGGGAGGGATGTGTTCCGTGTTTTGTGGGGCCTTCTACTTTTTTAGCATCTCCGGCTACTCTAAATCTTTTTGACCACGCTGGGTTAAAAAACGGAGATGGAAGATGATTGGTCACGTGTTGCGGCAAGATCGGGAGAGTAATTGTAACATTGTAATGACCTGGACACCAGAAGGACGAAGAAAGCGAGGAAGGCCAAAGACCACATGGAGAAAGACGGTAGAGCAAGAGAGAGGCAAGATGGGGTGGAGGTCTTAAGATGGGGCGCGGGTCAAAGCGGCTGACAGGAGTGGAAGAACCTTTTGATGGCCTTATGTGCCATGCACTTAGGCTTAAAAGAGGACATGATGATGATAACTTATAATTCTAACAACCCATGCAGGTTTTCAAAAAGGTTTAATGTAGCCAGAGGTTTTTAAAACGTATACGATTGTGCTGTTGTTGGTCCTCTAGTGCTACTTCACAGGATTGGCTCTATCTCAAAGCAATGAAAGTAGCCGGCAAAACCTTGCAGAGGACATCCCTGACAACCTAGAAGTAACAAAGGCTAATTAAACACGAAACCGCGCTATAAAATGGTCTGTGCCAGGCGATCGTCACTTTCAGTTGTCAGTCAACCTCCGAACATCACATTAATCTCACCTCTCTCTAATATTCAAATTCGTTTTTTAGAATATCACAACCCATTTTTTCTGAATCTGCTCGAAAACAGAGCCTACATCCTGCAATGAAAAAAAAAACATCGTCATCGCTCGTTTCTCTTCTGTGTAGAGATTGAGGTCTTACAATTCATTGTAATCCACGTCGTTCTGTTCTGTGCCACCTTAGCTGCTTCGCTCCCACTCTTTCATAACATAGCAGACAGGAAAACCAAAAACGATATCAATGGATTGTAAGATAACGGTGCGAAATTTCAAAATCAAGACTTGAGAACTAAAAAATTTTGTTGATTTCTGCATGTTTCAAACTGAAGCAAATATTATGAAACATAGTAAACATATGAAATTACTAAAAACTTTTAGCTTTTAGCAGTTAAAACTTAAAGTCGATTTATTTTAGTAGTCCAGTGGATTTCTTTATTGTCATCGCTCAAAGAGAAGTTTAATGATCGTCTTGGTTCAAAATTTGAAGTTTGAAAGGTGTCAGATGTGGGCAGAACTTACGCTTTTATAGTGCGGTTTCTTGTTTAAACTAGGTAGCTGCCACAAAAAGTTACTCTTACCGGCTGAGCTGCAGAATATGCAGCCCACTGGTTTTGCGCATGAGCGGGAGTAGCATAACTGTAAGCTGCACTATAAGCATTTTGATAGGCTGCGTCATATCCTTCATTGCCTGTGACACTTGACACAGCACTGTTAGCATCGGTTGTACCATCAGTCTTTGAAACTTTTGATTTTTGCTCTGACCTATGTTTGGAGCAACAAAAATTAAACCGATCACTTTTCAATGGTCACCCCTAAGATCTTAAAAACTAGATTAAACCAAGTTGGATAACTGAGAAAATGGTCCTACATTACATTAAAAATATTCAGCTTCTTAAAAACTTTGCACTCAAATTGATGTTCGAATGGTTTCAGAGTTAACCAGGCTATTTGTAGCAAAACCAACTCAGAACCTGCAATGATACGTTTATAACTTAGACTACTGAAAAGTACATTCATTTTATTATATAGATATGAGTGTTTTACTGTAAAATACGCCACTCGTAGATTTCATATAAAACTACATCTAGGATACTAGTCACATATTTTCCATATTCTCAATAGTGAAGGTATCTCTGGCATCATTCCTTTGTTTTTCGTCTAGTTTTGTGGTTTTTTTTAAAAAATTTTCGAAATACTCGCATCTATGTAATAAAAAGAAAATTACACGTTGGCTTGAACATATGAAGTTTATCTTCTCGTGAAAAAAAAGATTTACTGCGCTCCCTCGTGAAATATTTTTTCCACTCGAAGATAAACTTCATATGTTCGCCCCACCGTGTAATATCCTCTATTTATTTTTAAAAGTAATAAAGCTTTAGAATGGTTTTAATCTTCGTAAAGGTCTTTAAGTTTTTATTGACTTTTTCCTTTAAATAATGAGATAAAAAATAACATCTGAACACCTTCAACTCGTTACTTAATTTGCAAAATATTCAGTGTTGGATTTTTTTCATCATTCACATTCTTCTTTAACTTGACAAGACAAAATTGGTCCTTAAAAATGAACATTCAGTCAAACAGTTCAAAAATCCTTTCAAGCTATTAAAAAACTATTATCAAAAAGAAGTTTTGGACAAATCACATTTTGACAATACTTTGAATTCGAAAAGTTTTATGGTTTTTTTTTTTTAACTTTGTACTCTGGATAATTTTAACTTAGTCTAACAAGCTTTCGATTGCAGCTGCAATCTTCTTCAGATATGGTAACCCCAGATGGAGGTGAGGTGACCAAGCCAAGAGGAGGTAAAGTTACCAAGCCAAGTGAGCGAGTGAGTGAGTGAGTGAGTGAGAGAGCGAGTAAGTGAGTGAGTGAGGGAGAGAGTGAGCGAGTGAGTGAGTGAGTGAGGGAGAGAGTGAGCGAGTGAGTGAGTGAGGGAGAGAGTGAGTGAGGGAGGGAGGGAGAGAGTGAGTGAGTGAGGGAGTGAGTGAGTGAGTGAGGGAGAGACTGAGTGAGTGAGTAAGTGAGTGAGTGAGGGATGGAGAGAGTGAGTGAGTGAGGGAGTGAGTGAGGGAGTGAGTGAGTGAGTGAGTGAGCGAGTGAGTGAGTGAGGGAGAGACTGAGTGAGGGAGTGAGGGAGAGAGTGAGTGAGTGAGGGAGTGAGTGAGTGAGGGATGGAGAGAGTGAGTGAGTGAGGGAGTGAGTGAGTGAGTGAGGGAGAGACTGAGTGAGTGAGTAAGTGAGTGAGTGAGG
>JAOBBB020361826.1:0-10198 GCA_025331005.2 Zoanthus gigantus
GGTTAGTCCTTGTAGTGTAGAGGTTAACACGTCGGACTAGTAAACCGAAGATGTGGGGTTCGATTCCCGCCAAGGGCTTAAAAATTATTTTCTGTTCTTTCATTCAATTTCATTTAGATTACCTCTTTTTCTGAGTATAATGGCGACCATGAACGTCTTGTCCTTTGTTGACTCCTAGATTCCCAAACTCATTGTTTAAATTATTGTTAAATGAAGCTGTATAAAATTCTTACTTTTTCCTTTTAAGGCTGAAGAGCAACAGAGAAAAAGAGCCAAGATGGATAGCAATTTCAAGGGTACTGATCAGAAACACTTTATTAAAATATACCTTGACAAATATAGAGTTTATATACAAATGACAAGTTTCAGTTTTAAGAAATGTAAAAGCTTGTTACAAGAAACTTGGTGTATAGCAAATTGAAATATATACAAAAAACAAATAAGTAATTTGTGTAAAATTACAACATTCAGCTTTAAGAAATAAAGTAGCTTGGTACAAGAGATTGGGATTATAGTAAATTAAAGTACTAAACGACAAATAAATAATTGGTGTATAAATTACAAGGTTCAGCTTCAAGAAATAAAGTAGCTTGTTACTTAAGACTAGGAATATAGCAAATTGGAATATACTTAGACAAATAAAGAGTTTGTATACAAATTACAAGATTCAGCTTTAAGAAATAAAAAAGCTTGTTACAAGGAACATGGGTTATAGAAAATTAAGATAAACACGAACAAATAAAGAGTTTGTATACAAATTACAAGATCCAGCTTTAAGAAATAAAGTAGCTTGTTCCAAGAGACTGGAATTATAGCAAATTCAACTGAATACACAACGACAAATTTGCTTTAGAAATTTGCTTATGGGATGTAGCTGATAAGAATATCATTGTTTGTGTAGATTATCACTATGACTCTTACTATTTCAGTATGTGGTCCCCCTGAGCCTCCAGAGTTCAGCAAACCATTTACAAGAGTACTTAACATTCTGTGCTGTAAATCACTCATCAAGCTCATGAACAGAGTGCTTCTGAGAGCAGCATCTGGAAAATCGAAATCTTGGAGTGATATTCAAGTCATGGAGGTAAGGCAGACGCAGCGGCTTGTTTCCTATGTTCGAATGATACTCTAAATGTTTGACAGCCCTAAAGAATTTGATTTTGTTCGCTGTCCCCAGGTCAGAACAATAGAATATTAATTAATCATCTCTGTCGTACTATGATGGAGATAAGAGAAGAGCATAAATATCTAACACATGCGAGGCACTTTAGTGCTATAGGCTAATTATTTCTGACGTCATTGTTTACAATCTGCTTCATTACCAACATTAGGTAAGGAATGAACAAAGATAGAAAAAACTTGTTCAAAAGACAAATTTATAAAAATTTTGGGTATGTTCATGTTGTTTCTAAGAAGATATCACGGATCCAAAAACTCCAAACAGCTGGGTGCCAAAATCACTAACGAGCCGTAAGAATCTCCATATCATCACAGGAACAGTGTTTAACTTAAGGGACCCTTTAAATGAGCCATACATGCTTTGTAAAATCTTCATAACATCATAGGAACAGTAGTTAACTTATTGGGATCATATTACCAGGGGAACCATATGATGAGCCATACATTCTTTGTAAATTCCCATAACTTCACCGGAAGAGAATTTAACTTATCAGGGTCGTACGGATATCCTCGCACAACTGTGATCTTTTTCATAATTCTAACTCTATTTTTTATATGATCTACGTCTTTATCCGTAATTGTACGCATAACTTAAAGTTTCCAGTATAACTCTTCATTATGTCAACATGTTAATTGTTCTTGCAAAGGGCTAACACTCGAAACATCAGCTTTAGGCTTTTCCTACGAGGATGATACTTTTCCACCTAGAGTTGATAAAACTACGTGCTTTACTTCCACCCCGACACACTTTAACAAGGTTTTTTAGTTCATTTTCCCCATTAATGCGATTCCTGATTCCTAATGCAGATTTTACACATTATTGGACTAGCCTTGCTTGAGGAGAAACGTCAGCGTGAAAAAGGTAGCTCCAAGGTATTCAACTTTATTGGGCCGGCTTCAGAGCAAAGTGGTAAGAAAAAATTTTTGGTATTTACTTTTCAGGATATTAAGAGATTATTAACCGTGCGGGAGGTCTGTATGAAAAAATATCAGACCGAGGTCTTGACAGTACGGACCGAGTGCAGCAAGGTTTGTTCAAAAAAGACGAGGTTTGATATTTTTAAGGTGTAATATCAATATATCCATACACAAGATGCCTCTTCGCCATCTAAACATCTAAACGCCGTCTAAACATAAAAAAAAAACAGTGCCCAGTGGAATCCCACAAACGATTGCAACTGTTAGCTACAACAACCTAGCTCAGGGAGAGAATGAAAGCTTGAAAGAAACTTAACTTTTTCGGCTTCATCTTCCAGAAATGTTGTCTTGGTTTATTGAATTACGTTATCGGCCTGTCAATCAAAAGTGGTACTTTCACTTCTGGCAGAAAGAAGAACTACTATTTTTCCACCAATACTTTCTTTTTCTCGCATTGCCCATTTGAAGGTATGAGGTAACCATAAGAACTAACAGTTGTTTACTCTGGTCAAGTACATGCAGACAACTTGTGTGTGCTAGTAACGAACTTGAAGTCTTTGAAATAGGCACTCTGGCCACGTTAGTATCGGGAATTCGGTGGGTCTATTTTATAGGCAGCATATAACAGACCACAGGTCACATACTACAGGTCACAGACCACAGGTCACAGATCACAGACCACAGGCCACAGGCCACAGACCATAGATCACACACCACATGTCAAAGACCACAGGTCACAGACCACGGGTCACAGACCACAGTTCACAGATCACAGGTAACTGGTCACAAGTAGGTAACAGACCACGGGTAATAGGTCACAGCTAGGTAACAGATCATAGGTCACTGGTCACAGGTCACAGCTAGGTAACAGGTCACAGCTAGGTAACAGGTCACAGCTAGGGAGCAGACCATAGGTCACTGGTCACAGGTAACAGGTTACTGTTCCAAGCTAGGTAACAGATCACAGGTAACGGGTTGCAGGTAAATCTGCGTGGTTTAATATGCGGGTAACCCCATGCGCCAGAGAAACGCAAAGGGAAACTCCTCATAACTATTCTCAAGTTGTTTTAGTGAAAAAAAAGTTGATGTTTTGTAACGAATCAACAAGATTTGATTGGCGGCTCAATATGTGATGTCAGCGGTTGTTTATGACGTTGGTTACGATACTAGAATGATTAAAACGAGGAAAAATATGGTTACTGTGCGGCTTTTGGCTGCTATAAAAGAAAAAAAACTTCGCACGACATAGATCGCCCAAAAAATATCAAGGTGTTGAAGCATACTGCCATATTTAAGCTCTGAATATCATATCCTACGTCATACCATACAGCTGACAATCTCATTAGCGACCACGGTATCAAACTTTTTGTTAGTTTCCATATTTAATTTCTCAGTGTAATTTTACTTCAATCAGTTAAAAAAAAACTTCACAGAGTAAAATTACTATACCAATAAATTTAAACAAAAATAGGTTAGTTTTAGCATTCAGTTCTCCTTAAAACAATAGAGACTTTAAGATAAGAGGACGGCAACGGCGACGAGAAGGGCAAAGAACAATAGCCTTAATTAATGAAAACAAAAGTTGCACGTTGGAATGTAGTGTGCTGACCGCCTGCTTACCGTCATCTTCACTGATACGCCGCGGAAAGCTCACTTTTGGGGTTCTGTGAACAACGGTAAACGTCAAACAACAAAATTTGACAATCTTTGTTTGCCTTTGAGACTGAACCTTTTACCTTTTCTGTTCGAGAATCTCGTGCAAAGTCGAAAGGGAAAATTTATCGATGATCTAAAACGGAAAAACCAAACGAGAAATAATATTTTTCACAATTGCCGTTGTCTTTGCTCCCGTCGTCGTTCCTTAAGGCCCTAATGATTCTTCTGCAGAAACCTTTTTAGTATAAACCTACTAACGGTCTAACACGCATCCTGCATTCTGATTGGCTTCCCTACTAGAGGTCTATTTGTGATAGCCTACTAGTAGAGAAAAGATGGCGGATCAAAATAGTAATGAGCCCCGTTTTGCTATAATGTCAGAGGATTTCATCGCTAATTTAATTTGTACATCATTGTTTTGACCAATTAGTAGTTTATACTAAAACAATTAGACCTCTCGGCCTCATGAACTACGAGTCTGAAAAGGCCATTCGGCCTATGGCCTCATGGACTATTGACTCGTAGTCCATTCGTCCTCAAGGTCTAATTGTTAATTACCATGAGCAGAAAGAAGACAATTTCATGTACAACGATTAATAATTACACTTGAGTATGTTTATGTTACACTGTTGTCATCAGAAGGTAAGCAAGTTCATGAAACAATAATTACACAACATTTATGTTACACTGTTGACATAATTACTGAAGTGACAAAAGACTGATATCAAAAAACTGGTAAAAATTATATGTTAACATTTTATCAGTCCTTAAAGTTCACAGTTGCTTAAATTTGTACATTAAATTGTAGTGTTTTTGATGTTACTTACAAATATGAAATGGTCAAATGTGATCTTTATTTATAAATTCTGCATCCAGGAAACCCAGACAGACATTTTGTCAGAGTCGAAGCATGGAAAGAAAGCAAAACCTGTTGCATCTGTGTCCTCTGTCGACCAAGCATCTATTTCATCAATTGATCTTGCCATTGCCGAGAGTGTTGAAGATGAAGTAGGGGAGGTGGCTAGGGATACTGTAGTAAAACCGAATTCCGTCCCAGGGGGAGGGGATTCAGGTGAACGTGACAGGAATATAGCCTCAATATCAGTTCTAGACCAAGTTGGTGTTTCATCTGTGGATATAGATATAGCACAGATTGCTGAAAAGGACGCTGCGGAGGCCTCAGGTAAGTAAGTTTGTGAATGATTACTGGTTAAAAATGGCTGAAACAACATTTCATCATAAGCAAACATTGTATCTTAAAATTAGAAAAGGTAAACCACAAGTTCACTGTTCTTTTAAACATGCTTTAAAAGAATGCTACAGCTTTCAGGAATCTGGTTGTATAAAAATGTTATTCCATGATAATAGTATTAGGGCGGATTGGGACGGACACCTGTTTATAGTAATTTTTTAATATAGTGTAGTATAATATTTAGCATTTATTATAAAATAATTTGGACAGTATGTGCGCTTTGATTGGTCTACAAGTGTGTTTTCGTAGTGCTATGAGAACTTACAGTATGCACTTCGTATATCGTCTTTCTTTGTTAACAATGAAAATAATAATTTTATAAAAGAAATATAACATGTTGTCCGTGCCTCCATAGCCTGTTGAAAACCTCGGCAATGTTTGTGAGAATTCTTGAGCAGGTGAAATCCCTCGACTGCCTCTTGGGTTTTCACTGATCTGCTCTCAAATTCTTCCAAACATTCGCCTCGGTTTTCACCAGGCTATGAAAGCATGAAAAACATGTTTTATTTCTTAATTCTTTCTCAGTTCTGGTAGATATTCATTAATTTAAGTTACAATCCACCAAAACTGAATATATCAGTGAGGCAACTGTTCTTAAGAAATTTAAGACAAAAGAAAGATTTGTAAGAAAGGAAAGAGTGATGAAAAGTGTCACCGGCAGCCATAAAATATAAATCGACTCAATAGACACTCTCAGTACAGGACATTAAACGAAACAAGCTAACCTAATAACACTCTGTACTTGATAAATTGTAAATTAAACCTTAAAGCGATAAATTTCTTAAAGCGATAAGTTCCATCTTTGAAGCGATAAATCCTTGAAGTTGAAGGTGCATAAACAAGCTTGTGAGTGTTGAAGCAGTTTCAAAAAAAAATTATGTCCCAACATTGTTAATTAACCAATTTAATGATAAAATAATCCGTACATTTTCCCAGAACAACTTGATTAGTTTTTTTATAAATATCTTCAGCTTGCAAAAAACTATAGAAGAAATGTTCGTGTTGACACAAGCTTCTTTTTCTCAGAAGAAAAAACTTCTGAGTCCCTAACGGGACTTCTGAGAAAAAGAAGTTTGTGTCAATACGAACATTTCTTCTATAAAGACCACAATATCACAAAACAATCTAAACTAGCCAGGCGTCTGAAGGAAACCAATGTTCTTTAATGGAAAGTTAACAGTTGTACCCATTTTGTGTTGCAAAAGAATTTTCACTACTTGATGAAAGTGGATGATCATACGGAACAATTATGAAGATAATCAAGTTTTCAACCTTGGTTTAAGTTTTCCACACATGATTTGGACAAGACTATTCGAGATTGAAATTTGTATGATAATGCGCCTACTTCTTGTACATACAAATTGGGGAAAGCAACAGTTTTTTATTATTGTGTCCACAAATTTAACAAATTGGACTTTGAGCTTTTAAAATGTTATTTAGCAAAAAGCTCAAGAAATTTCTCTTGTCTTTGTAAATCTTGACAACTTTTTTATTTGTCTGTTCTTGTTTCGTCATCTCGTTTTGTCCATTCTTCTCTTTTTATAAAAATATATAATCAGCCATTTTTATTAGCCATATTTAATTAATCAGTCTCATTTTGAGGGAGCTCATTCGCTATAAGCCTTCTGTTTTTTCCTTGAGCTTCCCTACCATTAATTAGTTACTTAACTTAAACTTCTGTAAAACATAGTGTAAACCTAATGGCAAATAAAATGAATGAATGAATGAATGAATGAATGAATGTCAAATCTCTAACCCTCTTTAAATCAAAACTTGGTGCTCTAATAGAATTTTTGTTTTTTGTTTTGCTTATTTTTTCTTAGTTTTGTTTGGCTCCCTCATTAAATATTATTATTATTATTATTATTATTATTGTTATTATTAATCACCGATGTGTTCTAAACAGCTATGACTTAACAGCAATTGCAACTTAGGCTTCAATGGTTAAACCCTGAATTTCTTTTTCACAATTACTTAACCCTTAAATTCCTAAAAGTGATTAGTATGTAACTTCTCCCTATGATATCAATTCACTGTTCAGCAGACAGGTGATGAGAATAAATGAACTTATCAGTCAGAGGGTGTTATATCCATAAAATTCAAATTCTCTTTACTTATATGTAAGAGAATGTAGAGCGGCCAGAAAGGATAATTACTAATCAGATTTTGGGAGTTGAAGGGTCATAAGGTCATTTCTAAAAACTGCAATACAAGATAATGATATTAAAAACATAACACAAATGGTGGTTACAGACATCATGGAACAACGCATGTTGTTGATTTTCAAATATATTTCAAACTTAAAGTTTCGTATGTTACAACATACATCTTCAGAAGTGACCGTTAGACTAAGTTATGTTACAACAAATTTAAAACAGGATGCGGAATACTGGTAACTAGCAAATAATAAATAAGTAACAAATTAATAAAGAGAAAGATTTTCACTGCCAATATTTACATTAATGGCAGGCTTTAAATCTCGGATCAATAACGTTTCTTTAATTTTAATGTTGATCAGAACAACCAGAAGCTAAAATTTGGAAGTGATCCCATTGTCGAACTAATGTGATTAGCGATTGCTGAAAATTGACCATTATTATTAGTTAATGCTTTTAAAGTGTTCGCTTTTTCTATCGTGTAATCTGCTCTTAGTTTTACCAATGTGAAATTCATCACAGTCTCAGCAACAAGCTTTGTAAACTATTTTAGAGATAAAAGAATGACTGAGTTTATCTTATAAGGGAAAAAAGACCTAATATTACGAGTGTTAATATCACAGTTACAATTGTTGTACTATTCTAAAGAGACAATGAAATTTTTACAAAAAAGAAAAAAAAACAATACAGAATGCTGGTAAAAGTAAGTCAAAGACGCCATTATAGGTAGGTATTATACACAATTGAACCTTACTTCCACAAACTATTCCAATGTTACAGAAACTGCATGAACTAGCTTTCGTTTGGTTTTTTTTCTTTTTCTCTCTTTCCAGGCAAATACACAAACCCCAAAGGAATATTAAGAGAAGGGATTATACGACAATAAAACTTTAACAATCCATGATCAAATGTAGAAGCGTTTTTACAACTTTATATACGGCATTCAACATTCAACCCAGTAAGAAAATGTAACGCCATGTTTACTTTTGCAAGAGATTGTTTTAAGGATTTGTATTTTCCTAGCTTTATTTAGTTTTGGGTTTCGTTTAGTCGGAGCTTAAAGAACAAGCGAAACTCAAGTCTGATACTTACTAAAGTGGAAAATACTTCATTGGCAATGAAAGTTTGTAACGCAAATGATTTTATTTCGTTTTGTTTCCTTTTACAATACTTCGGACTTAAACTTTTTCTACAGTAAGATAAAGAACAAACCAAAAAGTAAATAAATATATAAGTGACAATTAATGTGGAAAAATGCAAACCTAACTTTATTTTTAAACTACCTTAGTAATACAGTTCAACTAAGTAATTTTCAAAAAAAAAAATATTTCTGTTGCTTTTAGTTAGAATCAGCAACCAATCAAACTTCTGATGTTCACGTTTTCAAAACTCAGCGTCTGAAGCTCAAGAAAAGCTTTTAGGAAAACAATTTTGACAATATAAGAAAACAAATTGTTTCGAAAAGAATAAGTGGTACCAATAAACACTAGGCAGCTTCTTCGTCTTTATCTACATACTCTCAGGTGCCAAATAAACGCACCGGGGACGCTTATTATTTTTTTTGATTTTTTCTTTACCCTCTTCAGAGCTTATTAGGACCCACAATTTATTAATTTTTCTAATTCTAGTACAAGTATTAAGTGGACAAAATTTTACTGACCAGTGTCATGTTTGGTGTCTGTCTTTCCCTGTTTTTCTTTGGATTACAGCACGGACAACAAGAATCTAGATGTTTAGAATTAAAACCTTTTTCCATATTTTTTTCTTAATTTTTCAGTAATTTCTAATCCCTCCTCCCTTTAAGTCCCCCTTTAAGTGCTGTTTTTGGATTTGTCTTCTTCTTTTTACTTTTCACCACTTGTCTTATCGTTGTCATGCGCACTGTCGGACTCATGGGGAACTTCCACACCAAGGACTGTAAAGAACAAGAAGAATGCTTTGCCAACAAGATACATAAAAACGTAGCGCGGTCTCAAAAGTCAAATATTTAAAACAAGTTGTTCATATGATTAGTTGTAACATTAATAATAACGTTTTGATAATACAGCACAATCCTTGGTTAAGAAAAACCTCAAGCGGGAGTTTCCTTTCTAAGAAAATGTTTCCAAACCTTTTGAAATACTGAATTGAATTTTCCAGTGAAAAGAATAGTTTACACCAAAATTACTGCTCAAATCTGTCTCTGTAAGTTTGGAAATGGCTTAAGAAATTAACCCTGGGTTTGTGCTAATCAGCTTTTGAACAACTGGTCACCACTGAAATTTAAAGTTTTTAATTTGATCTTAAAGAGTATTAAATGAATATCGTAGCTGGTACGCTACCTGCTATATAGGGAAGCAAAGGATTTTAAAGATATCATTTCATTATTTAACAAGCATTCTAATAGCGAAATAGCACGCTCTCATTGGTTAATGGTGATCACGTAGTTGCATCAGCAAGGCTGAATATCAGAGCATATAGCCAATTAAAAAACTTTTGTTTTTGGTTAATTGTTTAATCGGCAAATCCAGAAAAAATGATGTGATAATTTGACAGCATTTTATAATTAGACGAGTTTTAGTTTTTTCCAAGGTTTTTTTTACTAAAAAAAAAAATTGATTCAAATGTCAACCAAAAACTTTGGAAAAATGTCAAAATCAAAGAAAGTAGCAATTTAAAATAATTTTTAAATTCTGAAGCAAATCAATCAAATCTATATATTTAGCACTTTATATATTTACCAACTGCCCAAATTACAACAAAAAAGAATAGTTAACATCTGTACAGGGATTAATTAATGTAATATTAGTGTTTGTTGTCAGAAAAGAAAGTAAGAATAAAAATCAATTTTGTCTATCCAAAGATCTTGTAGCGATCATTTGAATTTAGCCAAAGAGTATATAAGTGAATGATCCTCTAGGTTGGTATCCTCTGAGTTGGTTGAGTTGGCTTTTTTTAAGTTTTTGTATTGCTAAACTAAATCTTTGCCTCTAGTTTTTGTATTGCTAAACTAAGTCTTTGCCTCTAGTTTTTGTATTGCTAAACTAAGTCTTTGCCT
>JAOBBB020361920.1:0-18992 GCA_025331005.2 Zoanthus gigantus
CCTTTAAGAAAGCAACATTTATTCATGAAAAAACACTTTTGCAAATCGTTTGGAAAACAATATGGTCTACATCTTCATTATCCATTCTGAAAAATATTTTTACATTGGCCAAAAATCTTGAAGTCGAATGAGCCGAACGAGCCAATAGAGCGTGAAATCTCACTTGGCAAAAAAGCAACTCTGAGCCAATCAGAACTCATTCAAACGTTCTTCATTAGTTTTGACGAGTGCAAGCACTGCTCTTGCTTTTTGAAAGCAAAACAAACTCGCTTTTCACTGCACTTTTTAATGTTGTAGATTTAAAAAGAATATGGTTTAGGAGTAGAGAAAAAGTATAAAATCGAGAAATCCGGATAATCGAGGTTCAACTTTATAAAGCAAAGACACATCAAGTAACGGAACTAACATACTGTAATGCAATATTAAATCCAAGAAGACAAGGAAATTTCCTGCAACCGAAGGTTTCCTTAACTACTTGATAATCGAAGTCTGCTGGAAAGTTTCGATACTTTAAAGCTCTCGTGTGGCAAGCCAAACAGGACTAACAGCCAAATTCGAACCACCCACTGAAAAACAAAAATTAACACTTTTGTTCTGTTTGGCTTGCTAAGTCTAGACCTTCAAGTGTGTCTATTTTGAAAAACAGAAAAGCTGATGTGCTATGACTCGTCATTGAAGGAAGTTCATGCTCAACTCTTGGTAGCTGCCTGCTGTCTGATCAACACTGAAGCTAAATCCTATTACACGTCAAGAAAACTTTCTTATTCAACTCAGAAAAAAAGGTAAACTTTCTTGAAAAAAAGTAAGAGTTTATATAGGTTCCGAATACTATGTATTCTTGTAAATGTAACTGAGTAACTCATCTTTTATAAAAACAACAAAATTAAGATTAGTATCTACAAGCTTTAAAAACTATTTATATTCTCTTTAACACTCCAATCGCGCAGGAAATTAACAGTATGTAAAAGTATTTTTTGGTTAGTATATCCTTCGACATACTAAGAACGTCGGGTTGGTTTACCTGACATGCGCGCTCCGCCAAACGGCTGCTGTGCAACAACGGAGCCAGTACTCTTGTCGTTGATGTAAAAGTTACCACACGAGTCCTTTAGGAACACCGATGCCTTTTCAATAAATGTTCTTTAAAAAGAAAAATAGCATCCGTTAGTGAAATTTGGGAGAGTTAATTATAAAGAAAAGCTGTTTATCGGGTTGGTAGACACCGTATTCCTTTTATTCTTGGTTAATCGATCAAAAGAATACTGTTTGGACCACGCTCCTTTTACGAGAACAAAAAATGAATTTACAGAGAACTATCTATGTTTTTTTTTTTAACTATAGGTTTTAATAAAACTCTTGCATTTATCCCCACGGCACAAACGGGATGAATGATTGCAGCTGTAGTGAAGGTATCCTACTGATATTGGTAAAAAGAACTTTTTCCTTTCTAAACACTAGTTTTCACTCACCTTTCTCTGGCGAATATCGACCCCGTGAGACCAAATGGCGATGTCTCGTCAACCTTACGATAAGACAATAGATAATAACTCAGCAAAAAGTTCACTATAAATGTACCCCGTTTTTTTATACAGAGCTATTAATAAAGGACAGTTCTCACAAATATATTGCCGAAAGAAACGCCGTTATACTTGAAATAAATTGCATGTCACTATAGAGGTTTTGCATGCTCAGGTGACTCAGAAATATTGCTTAAAATATTTGAAATTTGGACACTGTTACATTATTTCATTGATAAGACTGCTTTCAATACCTCGCTTTTAGCAACTGCAAGCTGAAAATTGTTCGTAAGTCACGTGAGCATTCAAAACCTCTATATAGGTTAATTATCACTGACGTCAACGCTGACGTCAATACTCACAAGTTCTTTCAAATATCAATCAAAAATACAAGACATATGAATAACATGTCGTTAGAAAAAAATTGTAATCGTAGTTACTCGCCAAAACCTGAGGTATTGGCACTTGACTGCCGAAAATTTACAAAAATTGAATATGGCACAAACTAAAGTGAACGAAAGCTTGAGTGAAACTCCAGCATATGTTTGCAAATACGCCATTTTTCTAATGCAAATTTCTGCCAGTTTCGGGCCTATCTGGGGGCGTCAGAACGTTTAACTCCTGCGAAATTACTTTGTGGGGCGGTCATTTGGTGTCCTTACAGAAATCTGAAAACCATCTGCATAGAGGCCACAGGACGCCCGACCCGCTCAATAATTAGAAATGCGTTCTGCCTTGTTTACCGCAATTATCATACAACTTTAGGTGGTAAATGAACACATGAATAAAATTTTCGTCCATAGGTTCAGACAGTGTGTCAAACTATTAGGCTTAGTTTAGTCTACATGTACCCAAACTAAACCCTTTTCCTAGCCTAGTGGCTCACTGGAACCATTGCTTATCTCCAGTTTCTGTAGTGTTAAACGTATGAAACTCTTTGACTCTGGAGGCCGGGACAGTATTCCAACGCAGGTTAGCTCTCAACAGAAGCCGGTACTCAATTATCTACCTAAACGGATGGAAAGCTGATTGAGCTTTGGGGGAAAAAATCTCGCACAAAGATTCAAATCTCGGCAGAACCAGGACTTGAACCCAGGACTTTGTGGCTAGAAGGCAAAAATCTTAAAGGAAAACTGAACCTTAAAATTGACTTTTCATCGTTTGAATATTTAGGCATAGTAGAACAACTCTGAAGTTTTTTAAAACTGTTAGCTAAGCAGTTCAAAATAATTTGATGTTTTGTAACAAAATGACAAGATTTGATCGGCGGCTCAATATTTGATGTCTGCGTTTGTTTATGACGTAGGTTACGATACTAGAATGAATAAAACGAGAAAAAACATGGTTACTGTGCGGCTTTCGGCTGCTATAAAAGAAAACCAACTTCCTAAGATATAGATCGCCCAAAAAATATCAAGATTTCGAAGCATACTACCATATTTAAGCTCTGAATATTGTAACCTACGTCATACCATACCGCTGACAATCTCATTAGCAACCACGTATCAAACCTTTTCTAGAGAGTTTCTTAGTTTCTATATCTAATTTCTCAATGTAATTTGACTTTAATTTTAAAAAAACTTCAGAGTTAATCTACTATACAATAGATTCAAACAAAACTAGGTTAGTTTTAGCATTCAGCTCTCCTTTAACATTTGCACCAACCATGGTACAGCATTACAAAAGTGCGCGGGTTTCAAGATTGTAAAAACACTACCAAATAAACAGGAATCAGACTTGCAGTAACTCACCAACTGAAGCGTCTCCCAAACTTTATCATCCGGATATACAAATACTGTCAGGACAGGACCAAATATTTCCTATAGTAAGCAATTTAAAATATTCCAAAATCAATTCTCGACGACGCATTTAGAGTTAATGATGGGGTCGGACTGACTGCACTCAAATATGAAACACAGGAACTTCTCTATGGTCAAAACCCTCTTCTCATGTCTCAGGTTCCCGCAGAAGATATCAATAATAGACAAAGCGTAATGCTTGTGGGATGTAACTTTGAGATGCCCTGTCGAAGGGCTAACGCTCGAAACGTCGGCTTTTTCAAATTTTCACGGCGATGGTAATTTGTTTGTCACACATTACATCTATCTGAAACGATAACATAAACTTTAAAAAGCTTACGGCTAGCTACTAGTACGTAGTAGAAATGTATAACTAGGGCCCTTCTGTTTTCAAAAATGAGAAAGTTGACAGTTCCACACAAAAGATAGGGACCGGTGTGCATAGATAGCGAACAAGTACAGGTTCCCAAAGAACAAGTAGTAGTATAAGCAACAGGTTTGCTAGCTACGCCATACAGTTGAGGCCTAAAATGACCAAAACAGTATTCGGGGGCACTATATTTATGGTAGATTTAAGGGTTACACCCCGCTCAGCAACGTGGTCTTAGTTATCATTATAGCCACATCCCACAAGCATTGCTTTTTTACTACCCTTTATGGCAATGATCATACATTTATCAACACTGAATACTCTAACCATAATAATTATTGATCCGAGGAAAGAGAACATCGTGGCTGAGTTTAAGGTTTGGATCAAGTAACGAATCTGATGTGATCGGATGTTTGTGACATCAGAATCGTTTTTGATCCAAATCTTGGATTCAGCCACCATGTTCTCTTTCCTTGGATTAATAATCATTATGACATAATTAAAAATGTCAGATCGACATGGCTTTTGAATACTCTAAATTGGTGGGTTTCATAAGGTTCCAGTTCAGCGCACATGGTGGTCAGATATACAAAAGAATCTCATTAGAATCTAGTTTGAATCTCATTATTTGACCTCCATCTGCCAGTGTTATATCCTCGTGAAAATTAATGAAACCCAAGAATTACGCGTTTCATCGCCGTTTTATTGAACAATTAAGAGAATTCAAGGCAGAAAAGATGTTAGCTCCTTGCACTAGAAACAAAACGGTAATAAAATCAAAAGTCTCAGCGAGACGCTCACGAATACTGCGCACTAGTAGAACTACAATTCAGACCAAAACTAGCATCCTCCACACACAAGTCGTTCAAGATCCGTGTCAAAGAGTGACAGAGTTATCTCAGATTTCCCTATGATTTTCTCAGTTCAGATTTAAATTTTCGAACGAAGATGCATTAATAATAGCAAACAACTAAACTGATTCCCTAAACGAATCGAAGAATCGAACTCAAGATTGCTTAAACGGTAAAATGAAAGAACAACTTTTCGTAAACTGGTAAACATTGCGGCTCGAGACACTTTACTCTACAAACCAACTGCGCAAAGCAGGCTGGAGGATCTAAAATAATAAACATTGTTGCACAAAATTTTATGCAAATGAGAAACTCCCTGCTATAACTAACTGCCACTCCTATGGAGTATCCGTGAGTCAAAAACCTAGTCGCTACTCTCAGACGCATTTCAAAAATTCTTGAAAAACTATTCATAGTCTAATTTTTTTTTTTTTTTTTTTTAAAAAACTTAAAGTCCGTCTGCGATGAAGCACGTGCTTTGATCAACTTTGAGTTGAAAATTATAAAACTCCCTGTATTGAAAAGCAGGAACCTGACATTTTGACGAAGGTCAAACACTGTAAATGTCATTTTGCTCTAAGGTCTAAGTAATAGTAATGCCCAAACCGTTACTATTCTGCTTTACCTAGGGCAACTATTAAACTTTTCAATTCAAAGTTGATCAAGCCACATGTATTCAAGGAAACCAATTGAATATGCAGCATTACACATCTCCGTAATGTTATCAACAAACATACCTCAGTCATAAGCTTACTCCTAGGATCCTTCGACTCAACGATTGTTGGATCGATGAAGTAGCCAACACTAAAAATAGAAGCAGCAAAAATTTTCAAATTTCCAACCAATTTATTAAATGGATATTTCGTGGTTTGCTATTAAAGACTTTTCTTTTATTTATTTCATTTTCATTTATTTATTTCATTTTCATTCATTTCATTTTCATTTATTTAGTTGCCATTTTTTAAAGAAAACATTAAAGGAGAACTGGATGCTATAACTAACCTATTTCTGTTTGAATCTATTGGTATAGTAGATTAACTTTGTGAAGCTTTTTTTAAATTAAAGTCAAATTACATTGAGAAATTAAATATAGAAAATAAGAAAACTCTCTAGAAAAGGTTTGATACTGTGGTCGCTAATGAGAATGAGAATAAGAAAGGGAGGCAGCGTGGCTCAGTGGTCAGACTTGGGGCTTTGAATGCGGAAGACCCGGGTTCGAATCCCCGACTCGGACTACTGAATGAATTTGTCCTCGGTGATCCCAGGGGCAAATTCACTACACTAGCCAACTGGTTTGCCTCCTACCAGTTGGGATTCTTAACTGGGAGAGAGGGGAATTTTAACATGACACTGAAAAGCCCCTTTGGGAGAGTTGTCATCATCATTATTATTATTATTATTATTATTATTATTCTAACTGTCTTTATTACGATCACCAGCCCCTTCACCAATATCACTATCATCATAACCATCATATCATCATCACTACCTAATATTTCATCAACTTTATCATAGTAAAAAGCACCATATTTCCAACATCTTACCCATATGAAAATGTTCTTGAGGCTTTCCATCTTGATACAACAGCCGCACAAAGCCCCAACACCAGAGCAGTACAGTCAAATAGCATGTGAAATCCATCTGATAGCAACCCAAGACTGTTGGTCCACACACCATATGACAATTCGACACCTGTGAAAAGCTATAAAGTACAAATAAAAAGTTGGTACATGATTTTCTGTTATCATCATCATCATATTAATCTAACATCCCTAGTTTCCCACTCTTGGTGTTGGATGTGATATGAATTGCCTCCACTGTTTTCTATCCTCTGTCATATCTTCTGTGATGCTTAACTTCCTCACGTCTTTTTCTACTACCTTACTCCAGGTCTTCTTTGGCCTACCTACTGGCCTTCTACCTTTCACCTCCACCTCCACTGCTCTCCTAAATATGCTATTCTCATCCCTACGTTTTACAAGACCAAACCATCACAACCTCGTATCTTTAATCTATGTTCAAGGTTTTCCACCCCACAACTTCTTCTGACCTCTTCATTGGTAACCCTGTCCTGCCATAAATTATTACTCGTGGCAAGTATCTCAACATTCTATCTGTGCTACAAACAAATACAATTTTAACCATGAATTTACATGTACGATATGACATTCCATTATTCAGCAGTCTGCATTCATGTCTCTTTGTACATGTAACTAATAACTAAAGAATGTGTCAATTAATTGTTATCAACCTAACAATCATACCAAGTTCAGGCAAAGAAAATAAAATATTTGTCTGGACTCAGACTCCTCCAGGATTTGTCTCAAAAGCCCTCTAAATGTTGTCATCACTGACTGTGGAGTGTGGAAGTTGTAAATTGGTAGACCCCCTGTAGTATAACCAATCAAGTTTCCTTTTGTCACATGACGTGGTGATGGGCGACAAAGCAGCCGAGTAGCTAAAAAGTATGAAGTTGTGTTCAGTATTCTTGGTTAAACATTGAAAATCAACTCTAACCTGATGTAGTTAACATTTAACTAATCGGTAAATATACTTACTAGTCTAGTTATTGTTACTATAAAACATTAACTTTGCACTGCCGGATATGCATCATGACCACTAATTGTTAAGAGTAAATTTATCATATTTTTGCCTAAGAATCATACAAGTTTTTGTAAGAATTTAGTTAAGAATCTTATAAGATTTTTGTCAAAAAATCTTATAAAACTTATGTAAGAATCTATTATGAACTTTGTAAGATTCTTAACAAAAAAAAAACTTATCAAGTTCTTATTAAGAATGTTGTAAGATCTTGTAAGAATCTTATAACAATTTTAAGAAAAAACTTATTAAGAATCTCATATGTAAGATTTTTGACTAAGAATATTGTAAGTCCTTGTATTAGAATCTTAAAAGAATCTTAACAAAAACCTTATGAAGATCTTATTAAGAATCTTGTAAGAATCATATTAAGATTTCTAACTGCAATGATTTTTATACTAGAATTAAATTTAATATCAACACCCTCATTATCACCCAATCATCAAAACAGCACCATCACCATCATTTATCATAGCCAACCATCCATGCCAAATTAATGATGGAGGCAAACATTAAATTTGAATTAGTTAATTAAGGTATCTAAAAGGGAAAAAGATAAAGTAGCATATTAATTTTTATGGAGAAAATGAACTAAGATTGCAAAAGAAATAATGCTCATTAAATAAACTGTATAAACTATCATCACTGTTATCTGTAAATACAGCACACTTTGTATGCATTATACCTAGGATAAAAAACAAAGCACTGAATACTGTTCCTCCAGACAACAAATGTTTTTCTCCAGGTTTCCCATGATGCCATTCATGCATACTCCAGGCCCATGGCTGGTCCCACAATACTGCTATCAGAAGTGCCGACACAAATGATGCAGTGGCACCAACTTTGCTGGTCAGTGGGCCTTCCATCTTGGAAATGCAGAAAGACTCCACATAGAAATCCAGAATAAAAACGAAGAGTACTATTAAACCAAGTGGGACCACTGCTCCCAGCCAGTCAGAATCTAATGTCTGAAATGAATATTAAATATTAAATTCTGATGGAATTCAGCAACTGTAATTATTAGCAACAAAGTCTCCAACTCAAAAATGTAATGTTGTGCACAATTATTTGGTAGAAACTAACAAAACATTTTGAGATTTAAAACTTTAGAAACAACAGAAGAATAAAACTATTGATATTATCATATATATAGTGAATGTGCATAACAGGGAAACTCCCCTGCCTTTCATCTTCCATTGACAATTCTACCCTCTCATCTACACTAGGGCGGGTGTGGTTGGTGCAGCTGTAAGATCCCTGCTTTCCGACACAAGGTCCCCAGTTCGATCCCGGCTCTGCCAAGATTTAAATATTTGTGTGACCTTCTTTTCTGCCTACACTAACTTAGCTTTCGATAAACAAATAAAATAAAAATATTACTGGACATTAACCTGAAACTTAGCAAAGTTTCGCCAAGAACCAGGGTTAATGTCCAGTAAAAGTTTTATTTTATTTATTTCTATATTCATTCAACTGGATGTCTAATATTCACCGTTTTCTTAACTTAGCTTTCCATCCTTCCGGGGTAGATAAATGAGTACCAACATTTGCTGGGAGCTAACCTGTGGTGGATTAGTGTCCCATCCAGGGGGAGTCAAAGACTCTCATCCACTTAACACTACAGAAACCGGAGATAAGCACCAGCTCCATGGGCCACTTGGCTCGTAAAGGATTTAGCTTTTTTTAGCTTCTACACCAGGCTACCCTGGCTCCATACTCAAGCATACCAATCCCATTTTGATGGAATGCCTTTCTACTTTAAGTGACTGACCTGTGTAAAATATGATAAAATACACCATGGCAACAAGACAAGGGTTGATATACAGCATGATAGCGCATTCAGTCTCTTTGCTCCTACAATAGAAATGGATGATGAGTACTGCATGTTTTCAAACTGTGGCTAAAAATAATTTTCTTTCAATAATTAAAAGAGAGTCCCTGACTTTATCTGCTGTGATGCTGCTGTATGAAAAGTTTTTCTCTTTAAACTATGCAATCAAAGTTATTATTTTACACAACAAAAGTAAGAAAAAAGCTTCCAGTTGATGAGCTACATGTATGAAGCCACAGATATTTCAGTGGATCCATCAAAGCTACTCAAAGGTTTAATAATTTATGATTATTGCTATATTTCTGTGGTGACAGATGATGCAGTTTTTAAAAATGCAGGCCTGGAGATTTCAGAAATTTTCGGGAACGTGTTTTCGATTTCATGTATCATATTCATGGGAAACTGTCAGAAACCATTTTCTGGTTCTGTAAATTTTGATCATGAGAACCTATTTTTTTATAAAGAAGATTATAAAAAAGTAGAGCTGGACTTTTATTATAAAATATATTTTTAGTAAGCAAACATTACTGTATGTACTTTTGGAAATTGATAGCTAAAATTAGTTATTCAGTATATTTAAATAGCTAGTACAGTATATATCTGAACTCCACTCTTCTGCTGGTTATATTTAATGTGTTTTGCTCACTTATGCAATAGCCATTATTGTATTTTTTACAAATCTAAACAACTGATCCTGTTCATATTACCATTGGATACTATTTTTTGGTTCCGTCATCTTGCCATCACGGAACCAACATGTAACTGGAAAAGATAGTTTCCGTGAAATATCCTGGCCTGAAAATGCCCACTACATTCACAGTAGATTTCCATGGGCATACAAAATAGATACAAATAATAATACTGTACCTTACCAAACAATTTGAAGTTTTTAAATGGTTTATTTTCCTACCTCCAATTTCTGCTGCTAATTTCCTTGAAAAATTTCTATTTCCCACATTAAATAGTAAAGTAAACAAAAGAATTATAAGACCACCCTATGGAGACAAAGAACATTAATTAGATCACATTATTGCTGTAGTTACATAAACTTAACAACAAGGAAATAAAGCTACATTGGGTTAGAGTTTATACATGTGTGATATTATGACTGTATGTACATTGTGTACTTTACCTTATGGTCTGGAAGTCCAAGCCAGGACAGAACAATATAATACATATGAAGTAACTGGCCATCATGTCTCCCTTCAGCTAAAGTTTATTAAGGTGCTATTTACTTTTAAGATAGAACAATAAAGTATTTTATATTTCAGTGGGGACAAGTCAAAATGAGAGGAAAAAATTTAAAATCAACTGAAGTCTAGCATATGTATGCAATTAGGCTAATACCATAGCTAGAAACTAATACAAAATTGGTAGATGGCATTTTGTATACCTCACAACAATGGCTGCATGCAAACAAAACAAAAACATTGTAAAAATATTTGAAATCACTAGAAACAATTAGAAATTGATACAAACAAAAATTAAAAGTTCTGTTATCGAACATGCTATTAACCCTAGAAGCCTCAAGCCTGACTTTTTTGGCCACAAATCTGAATGCCTTGACCAATTGCCAAAAGTTTTGGCACAACTGTTCCTTGATAATGAATACATGTTTTGACATTAATTAAATGATGTCATCATTGATAATGTCATCACAGAAAGTTAAGAGTAAAACTTTTGTAGAATTTTTTCTAAAAATTGAAAAATAATTGTTAAACTTTTCATTTTTTCCAAGTATAATGCACTTTTATCACATAAAACGGTATTTCCTCTCCATTTCTTACAATATCTCTCAATTTTAGACAAAATCTCAAAAATCAAAAATTATTAAATTAACATTTATGCCAAATCTCAAGTCCATCGGTTTACCCATAACAAGAATCTTGGGGAGGTGTCCAACAACCCCCCAACCCCCCATGAGATTATATGTTTGACCAGAAGCCTTGAGGCTTGAAGGGGTAATAATTAATATCACTAGTACTCAAGAACTGTGCATAAGTAACAACTTTGTGTTCTGTTTGCAATTATGTTGTAATTTTGTTTTCAGCAATTCAGATTTTTTGTAGTGATTTACAAATTTTGTTCTAGGTACTAAGGATTTTTTCTCTTTCTGCTAAGATTTATACTCTTTTCAACAACTTTGGCTTTGTTCTTTTTTTTTTAATCTTTTTTTCTTCCTTTCTGGCATTGTTCTCTGTTCTTATTTACCGTATCTATGATTAAAATTCATGTACATTAATTAATATAAAATACATGTTTATTGTACAGCTGGAACAATTTAGTATGGTTTGGGTTGCAGTAATTTACTGTTGACAGTGTAGTTATTGGGCATCCCTAGAGTTATCGCACAGCTAAGAATCAGCCATTACTAATAAAACAAAAACAAAAAAATTAAAATTATGTTAATGCATACTGTACAACATATCTTTCAATAGCAGTAATGTTTGTCATTTTGTCATCCATCCAGGAACTTGACATGCTTGCAAACATGTGTCGAGTTGTTGTACTATTATCATTATTATTGTTATTGTTACTTTTATTGAACTATAATTATTATAATTATAAAAAAAAAATTTACTGTAACATCTGAAGGCATATACATACATGTGGAATATGGCTGGAGTGCTAAGAAGATGAAAATCTAGTCTCATAATTATTTGCTGCTACAATGAGTGGGCATTGTAGCCACATATTTGCTTCTCCAAAAGCTTTGACCTAACTTTTTCAGTTCTCAGCATTGTATCCTCATACAAATTACATGTTTCTACCTTATCACTGCTTAGCCTGAAAGAGGTTTGTAGTAACATTTAAAAGTCATGCAAACACTTTTTTTGTTTATTATAGTTTTTAAAACTCCATTCAAAAGATACGGTGATTTGAAGAATGTGGCTTATCACTGTCAAAAAATAAAAGGGAAAGAATCCCCAGAACAAAGAGAATTGCTCCACGATGCTGGAAACAAGAGAGAAAAGGAATATTAATCAACAACTCATAAGTGGCCAGAATGTGCAGTATCGGTTGTACAGAGGAGATTAACTAAATAAAAAAAAATCACCTAGCTAGGAAATTAAAGCTTAATAGTGAAATAATATAATTTACTAAAATAAGAATTAACTACAAAATATCCATTATTAAACAAACAATCTTTTTAAAATTCTACAGTGTGAGCTTCTAATTAATCAGAAATATTAAGATGAGATAAACTCATTATTAAATTTATTTTCAAAATAACTACCAAATGAAAACAACCACTGTACTATGAACAATGGCTCTTATGAACTGCTGGACAGGTATTGACAGTATAAATTTTCTTAATTGGAGTACAAATCTATGCATTGATTAACCAACAGACCTTTTTCATCATCTAAAATAATTTTATTCTTTTTTGTAGACCTGCATTCAAATTATTTTTCTCTCTCCCCCCCAGCCTTGTTCTTGAGTTTTAAAATCAAAAGAATAAATTAGCCTAGATTAATTAGATTGTTTTATTAACCCTTTCAACCCGAGGCAATTTATCACCATCTCGATTCTCCTTACATTACTCAAATAAAATGAGTATTGTATGTATGAGTAATGATGTATTTGGTAATGAGAATTAAGGATTTCATCAGGTAAAATGTCTGTGCAAGATGAATAGTGATATTCTCTTAAACTGTTTACATAAAAAGTATATGAAGTTTGGTTGGAAGAATTTAGCAATAAGTCATATGACGTGTTTAGGGATTAAAGGGTTAAATAAATACACCTTGCAACTAAAGCCTGAATTACAGCAAATAGAACAAAGTGGCTTACAAAACTACATAAAGGTTGTTTCTCGTTTCTTTCTTGTTATTTTGCTTAATTTGTAGTTACATACATAAAAGAAATAGAAGTGTATAAAGTTTACTCCTATTTAGATGTCAATAATGAATAATTATTGAAAAAAGTATAAGTTTTCATTGCCTTTGTCTTCTAATAAACATGTCAAAAATAATTTATTTATTAATTTTGTGAACACAGAATGCGAAATCATCTTTTAACACTGAGAAGAAATTTGTGAAAGCAAGTTTTATCCTAAATATTTTATTGTGTGCTGTCAACAATTTTTTTGATCATATATTTGCAAAAAGTCTTTGTTCAAAACATGCTCATGTGGTTGACAGTCTGACAGATCAAGGTGGCAGGCTCACTGAGCCATGAAGAATTTTGACTGACAAAAACAAACAAACTTCCACGACAGCTTTTCAGTAATCATCTTCAAAGGATCACCCTCATAGACCAATTTCATAAATGGCGGCTATTTTAGTATTCTTTTGTGTGTATTCAAATTTGCCTGACTGGCCTCGTCTTTGAGTGAAAAATTCAAAAGAATATTTTAACCCAAACAAGGATAGCCAGGCAAATTTGAATACAGATAAAATAATACTAAAATAGCTGCCATTTATGAAAGTGGTTAATTTAAAATGCTATTTAATGTGCAGTTTAATGAATACATTTGTTTTTGGATTTGAAAATACCAAATTCTGCAGCCAGTTGGCAGCCATCCTCAAACTCCATTTCTGAAGGCAAACTGGCTGAATAAAAACCTGGATGTTGCATAACACAAACTATTGGTGTGTCAGCACACTCCTGTTGCACCCAGTTTGACTCCAGAGATTCTAAACAACCATCTCATCTCTGTGCAACAGTAACATTCACTTATGCTCTGTAAATTTCTTACCTCACAATTTCCACATTTGCACCATAAATAAATATAAATAAATAAAAATACATAATGACAACTCCCCTAAAGGGGCTTTTCAGTGTCATCATGTTAAAATCCCCCTCTCTCCCCAGTTAAGAATCCCAACTGGTAGGAGGCAAACCAGTTGGCTAATTACAAAGCGTGGTGAATTTGCCCCTGGGATCACCAAGGACAAATTCATTCAGTAGTCTGAGTCGGAGATTTGAACCCGGGTGTTCCGCATTCAAATCCCTAACTCTGATCACTGAGCTATGCTGCCTCCTACCTCACCTTCAATAAAAGATAAAAAAAAACTTTGAAGTTGCGATCAATATTAAAACTTAGGCAAAAGACGTGATAAAACAGGGAAGGATTCAATGCTCAGAGATGATTATGTAACAATCGCTCACTTGTAATACCCTGACAAGCTGCTTTTTAAGATCGCACTCATGTTCTGCAGCTTTTATTTTGGTTCTCATTGTACTCTGTCACCCATACTGAAGTCGCTAAGGGCTCATATTGGTACGCTTCCGCGTCAACATTGTCTCAAACTATAGTTGGGTCAGGTTTTGTTATCCTCCTGTCGATGGTAGCCGACTATTCAAACTCGTCGTGAAAGTCCGAATAATCTCGTTAAAGACCTGACTCTGAACAATCTTCATAAGTTTCACTGTCGGAACCACTGTTCAACATCTGTATTCCAATGCTGAAATTTTCTGAGAGAATTTGAGTTTTATTTCAAGTACAAAGTATTTAGCCGCTCTAACTTTCAGGATATATCTGAATTATCTTCCTTAGCCTTCATTTCATGTAACTCCAAATTCTCAAAGAGCGTAAAATTCAAAATTGTTTTAAAAATCAGGCATTTAACCAATCCAAAAAAATATTAATTTTTCTGCATTTTGTTTTTAAAGTTATGAAGAATTTGGAAAACTAATATCAATATACTGTAGGGTTCATTTGCACTTTAAAGGCACTGACTTCCTTCATTCTTTTTGTTTATTTTGTAATATCATCTTAATCAATAAGTTGTACACTTCTAACCTTTGATGGACCTGGGACACCAGTATGAAAGAGGACACCCAGTGCAGCAAGAATGACAAGATCACTATGTTGGGTTACAAGAATAGTTCTGTAACATGAAATAAAAACAATTATAATAGTTTGTTTAGTAGTTTTTTCTATTGTATAGTTCAGATTTCAAAACTACCACTGCAATAAAAATATATAAATTCAAAAATTGTTTTCTTTCCTAAGAATTTATACACTTCTGGTACAAAGCAATGATTATAATTTTTGCAGCCTTTTTAAGACAGTCAGTCAGTTTTTAGCAACAGTGTTTGTTTTAAAATCATACCCTACATCCTTGTTAACCTTCTTTTTAAGACAGGAATTGAATTTCTGACCACTGGGATAGCAGACCAGCACTGACTGTAAAGTAAAGGTAAGGTAAAGGTTTCTTTATTTAACGTCAGTAGTTCCATCAGTTCATAGAACTGTAATCAGTGGAAGCCGACGGTGCGCCCTTTACCCCCTCCCTCTGTCAGTGCTCCATTTTACGGGTATTTAAAGCTACAGCTACACAGATCAGAGAAAAGTCGGAACAGATGTTGGAGTCACTGAGAATCAAACTGGGGACCTCCAGCTCTGAAGGCAGCAACTTACCAACTGCGCTACACGCCTGCTCCTACGTAGACAATTTGTTCTTGGTATTTACTTTGTTTTTGGAAAAAAAATCAACTTTGATGGCTTGTTACCTTTTTGAAAAAAGGATGTGACATCGAAATCATGTTCCATTACGCTTTTATGCAACTTATTTATATACCTAACAAGAACACATGTACTGAGCAGGGTCATTTTCACGGTTCACTTCCTTTGGATTGGGTTCAATGAGTTTCCGTGATTCTCGGTATAACCAAATGCTGCTAAGTTGTCTTTCAACATTAAATTTAGTCTTCGATTAGCTTTATCTAAGGGTAACAAAGGAAAAGCGGTTTCTTTAACAAGGTAAAGCATTACTAAAATAATATTAGGAGATCAAAGGGCTCTTAGAGCCAGCTCATTCATGTAATGGACAATATTAAACAGTCTAATGATTAAATCGTAATTTTTTTCCAAAATGTTTTAATATTAAATTGTATTACAAAGTAAGAAAAAGGCATTATCGCCGGGCAATTTTAAGTCAGAAAAAAAAGAAAAGAAAAAAATAACTAAAATAAAATTTAAAAAAAGGTCAGTACGGGCCTCGAACTAGGTCCGTGCACACGAAAGTCAAAAGTTCACCAGGGAGCCACGCTCGCAGAACATTTTCGCTTCCGTCTATGGTCCACAATTTCCGTCCACAAATTCCGCGTTCTACAACAGGCGTGCGGTTTTCTGCAAGAAATTACATTCTCCTTCCCGTTTGTTTGCGTTTGTTCCTGTATGTAAAAGTTAAACCTATTTTCCACAACTTTTTAAGAACATAAACTTCCAGACCTGGAAAATGACATAATAAAATTCGAGTATTAGATTTTGATTAAAGTATCGGGTCGTCTATGAGTACATAAGGTTTCAAAGGCTTTATCATCAGGTTCTTACCTTGTAGCTAACACAAAGTAGCACCTCAGTAATTTTAACATAGATAAATGTGTTATTCTTGGAAGCCCGCTCCTGTAGGGAAATTTTCGAGCAAAACAAAAATTAAAGAAGCAAGTTTGTACGAGTTTTAGTAATAGCATGGTTGGAAAAGGAGACAACAATTAAAAATGCTATAACAAAATAAAGTCTCAATGAAACTTTACAACAGCCACATTGACCGCTTTCATAAATGGCGGCTATTTTAGTATTCTTTTGTCAAAATTCAAATTTGCCTTGCTAGCCTCGTTTGGGTTAAAATATTCTTTTGAATTTTCCACTCAAAGACGAGGCCAGCCAGGCAAATTTTAATACAGACAAAAGAATACTAAAATAGTCGCCATTTATGAAAGTGGTCTATTGATCTCTTTCAACAAATGACTCTTAGCATTTTGTTTTTCTTTGGGCCGATAACATAGCAACACCGTCTTTTGATTTTGTTTCTTGGATATGTGTGAAAGCAGCAATATCAGAACAAAACATTTTTCATCTCTAAAAAAATAAACGGAACCTTTAATTACTTGCATCAGATATGAGTGGTGTTTTTCGTGATTTTTTCGACAACTGGTGAGTGGTTCCAGCATATAGATAAAATAAAACAATGGAAGAAACTGTGCGTTTGCGTGTGTAAACAAGAAACGATGCATAAATCTGAGTTTTCTTGAACGTAAATTTTTCGTATAATAAATCAAGGCTTTAATAGCATATTCGTAACACACATATTGACCAATTAAAGAATTGAATATTTTGGTGTGATACCATTAAAAAAAGGATTAGGTAATACTTTACCGTCATAACGTCTGCATAATCTCCAAGACTTCGAAAGAAAGTGCTTTTCTTCTTCTAAATTGACCAAACAGAGAAAGAGAGCATTTCACACTTAATCACAAATTAATGTATTTCATCATTAAATTATGCAGTGTATACTTACAATACTAGTTTGCTAAAAAAATGCTTTATTACAGTTATAACTCGTGCCTGCTTTATACGTTTTCGTAAAAACCCCTAAGTGATACGCCAATTATTGGCACTGAATGCCAAAATTGAATATGTTTTATTTACCTTTGTTCTCAAATTATTAGGAACGCATTTGAAAAAGCTTGATAACTTATAATACAGAAAAACATTGGCGAATCAGTATCTAACAGTATTCAAAGAGATCAGAGTTTTCGTATAAATACCATGCAATAAACAGACAATTGGATATGTGGCGATAAAAGATCGACCAATAAAATGTTGTTTGGTAAAAAATATAACTTTTACTTAAAAAATGACTGTACAGCTAACATCATATCTAAAAGGCGAACATCGAGTGGAGCGTGCAGTAAAGTAATGTAGCTAGATCAAGGGCTTATAGCCCATTTTATTTGTTCCAGATTGGCAACTAGTTTACATGCGCTATGTATGATTGTGACTATCATTTAAGCCACATCCCACAAGCATTACGCTTTCATTATTACCTTCTGTGGAGCCTGAGCCTGGTTTTATCTATTCCATGCTGATGAAGCCAAAAACGGCCGAATCGGCTGCCCATGGCTGCTAACATTCAAGCTCATTATTATCTAAGGTAGATCTAGGGGGTAACAGGCGCTACCAAAGTTCTCTTTGTGCCTATTTTAGTGGCTTCAAGCTACTACGCATATGCT
Source organism: Zoanthus gigantus (assembly GCA_025331005.2). Classification (NCBI taxonomy): domain Eukaryota; kingdom Metazoa; phylum Cnidaria; class Anthozoa; order Zoantharia; family Zoanthidae; genus Zoanthus; species Zoanthus gigantus. The sequence continues at coordinate 17,937 of JAOBBB020361920.1, forward strand.
ATCTATACCTGTGCATGATAAAATTAGGTTAATATGTTTGATCATCGCCGCTAGCAGTAAGAAGCTGGAGTTTCAAGCATCAGCCTTCGTCAGAGCGAAGAGGATATTACATGGATGCACTAGGATACGACTTTTATCTTCGAGTGCTCTAGTCTCACGAGTGAGAGATACTTTTAGCATGAGAAGATAAAATTCATATCCCCAAGCGGCCAAGTAATGTTCTGTTTATTTTATAGATACTGACGAAATTTCTAAAAATAGTATCTTCACTGCGTGCGATGAAGATACGATTTTTTAGTAAAAGGAAAATTCTTGGTACTTCATCGGTGACTATATAATAAATGGGAGTAACTGAGTATATATTTTGGTGAAAGCTGGAAATATTACCTTGTCTTTAATCCGTGGGGAGGTAGGAACGGTAGGAGAGGCATCCACTGTTGACAAAGTTGACTTCCTAGATCTAGGTCCTAGGTATCCTGACTCCAACGTATCCGTTGAGGACGTTGATAACATGCTTGGTGTTCGTTTTAAAGAGGAGGACTTGGTCGTACTTCCGTCAACTTGTAGCATGGGATACTCCTAAAACAAAACAAATAACTTGAGCCAGCACAGGAGCACTGAACAGAGATACCTAAACTTGGGATGCAATATTTCATACAAATGTCTGTCAGTGCGACAACGTTAAAACAGGTCGTGAATGCCAATCAGAAAAAATGACCCACGAGTTTTTCTTAATTCCTTGCAGGGGAAGGAGAATGTTAAAAAGGAAACTATGAATGCTAAGAATTTTGGATCCAGCGAAGATATTTTTCACCTGTACATTTCTGTCTGTTATATCCCATGAAGCAGAAACGAGCTACAGTACAAACACTGAGACCCTGTTTATATGGAGCAGAGTTGAACCAGGTAGAAGGGTCACTCGCCTAACCGAGTTACCCTGGCGGAGCTAACTTTTCATAAATTTCTTTGTAACGCGACGAGAACCGTTTACATGAGAAAAACAAACTCGACTCGGCTAGAAGGGTCACCCGTCTAGCCGAGTGGCTCGGTTTCGAA
>JAOBBB020361921.1:0-10198 GCA_025331005.2 Zoanthus gigantus
AGCAGGAGATGGAGGTGAGGTTGCACTCGCAAATCACAATTTTACAAGTTTGTCTCATGCGACGCCATTTTATTTTGTTTACATTTTTACGCGGAAAGAGCCTAGAACTAGCTCCTCGCGTGACTTTGCTCGCGCAACTGCCGGCGAACTATCGTCAACTATCACGAACTTCTTTAACCGTTTGACCATGTAAATGATAGTTAGTGATAGTTGATGATAGTTTCGAGGGAAACAACTATCATCGACTATCATGGGCCGTTTGACCAAGGCTTTAGATTAGAAATTGTCAAAGGCATTATTCAACTCGTTAAAAACAAGTTTTCCTAAAATTTCTTAATGATAATTTTTTCTTTTCACTTTAACAGTATAACAGTATATTTTCCATTAAACAAAATTTTACAGAATACAGTATTAATACAAATAAAGAAAAAAAAATATATTAATGGCGAGGAGATCTGATAAGAAATCGTAGGGCTTATTTGAAATATCAGACCTCCTCCTTTCTGTATAGAATATTATATATACTGTATGATGAAGTGTTACATGATGCGATTAGGATTGTTAAATTAACAGTAAGTTGAAATCAGATATAATTTAAGTTTTTTGGTAAATGAAAAGGACGAAATGCTTTCCTTAATTTCATTGCTCAGTGAGTTAAATATTGTTGGACCTTGGTATTTTATGGAAAATTATAAAAAATTGGCGAAGTTTTGTTCTTTTGAAAAATAAGGCTGTTTATGTAATATTATTATTTTTACTTACGCTTAGACCATGTTTTAACCAAAACATAATTTTGTATCAAATTGGTGTTTGAGATTTTCACGTGATAGAAAAATGTTTTATTTGCTCTTGATCTTGCTTTCTATTCATTCAGTTTGGCGGCGTGGAATGCATAGTTGGTGAGACCTCTGCCTTCCAACCGCAAGGTTCCGGGTTCTATTCCCGGCTCTGCCGAGATTTGAACATTTGCATAATTTTTTTTAACTCACTCTGCATTCCATCCGTAAAAGGATGGACTAGTGTCCCGTCGTGAGAGACTCAAAGACTTTCATTTACTTGAAACTACGGAAACCGGAGATAACGCCGTCTCCGAGTAGGTCATAGGCTCGTAAAGGATTTTTTTCTTCCTATAAATCGAGCAAAGGAAAAAATGTCAAAGCAAAAAGCAAGCGATATAATTAACTTTTATATACATTCAGTGTCCACCAGATCAGTCGACTCCGAGTTACATACAAGAACAGAAGATTTGAATTTCTTAAAAACAAAGTCATTTATTCATAGTTAGTTCTATTTAAAATTTGATTTACATTCTCCATTATATTTGTTTTATTAGTTTAAATGCATAATCTGTAGTATCTAAGCAGTTGTGGTACAAACAGGTAAAATTCGCTTTGTGTGACGAAAGAGATGAAAAGCAAAATTAATTGAAAAGGTAGTAGTCGGTAGCCAAGTTCTAGAATGTGGTGTAAAATGTTCCTAAGCGTTACATAATTGTTATTCTACAGTCTTTGAATCAAACTGCAATGGCAAAAAGTTGTTGTCAATCTTGTTATTATGTTACTAATAATATATTTGAAGCTTTATGTCAATTCAAATTATCTTTTCGCATTTTGATTGTTGTTTTCGTTAATGTCACACAAACAATTCTCACCGCCGTCTTTACTCGAGCAATGAAATTCGATTGGTATTTCTTTTAGAAACTGAATTTAACTCTTTTGAGATAATGATTTTTGAATAAGACTTCCATAAAACTGATGCATTTTTGCGAAGATTTTTCACTACTACAACCATCACATCGGCACAACTTTCATTCAAATCGCCTTTTAAAACTTCATAAAAGGCCAAACTAAATCTCTCAGTTTATTGGTCTATGAACTATTAATCAACCTCAGACGTATTGCAGCTCTTTTAATCTTCACACGCGAACATTGTTGTCATTCTCTTAACAGAGTTAGTGCTACAAAACAATGGACAGAGCAGCACGAGAGGTGACCAGTTGTTTTGTCTTCAATACAAATGTCCATATGATAAACGGTTTTGTTTTTGCAGCGTGCAAGTTCGATTTCCGACGGCCACTTACACGTTCTAACAAGAATAAGACTTTTGAAAGCTTTCGAAAACTCAGCTACATTGTTTTAATGATCATCTGCAAAGTGTCGAGTTGAAAATTATTCTGTTTTCCAATGACACGCTAACGTAAACAAGTCGTGATTTTTTTATCTTGGAACTTTATCGATCACGCACAAGTTCAAATTGCGCATGTCGATAGAATCTTGGACGATATATTTCAGTTTCACTTACTCCAAAGTTTACTTCAAGCTTAAGAAGTACTGAGTGTGCATTGGTTCTGTCGCAACGATGGCCACTAGGATGTTGTAATAACTAGCCTTAATAACGAAGGAGAAGAATTCAATGATTTTATTTGCGGTCTCAAAAGTTATAAGATTGATAAAGGGCCACGCCGAAAACAAAAATCTTATTAACACGGACAGTTTCATAAGAACCGTTAATTAAAAGATACTATTAATTAAGGGGTTAATTGAATATCAATGAAACTGTCAACTGCTTAAGAGAGTATTAATAGAATTTTAAGCTCTCAAACGCACCGTCTACCTTTTGCCGTCTAATGACACCGATTCAAATTGCCTAAGAATCATTAACAGTGATCCGAAACATTGCAGAACTAAATTTATTTCTCTGTTGAGGGACATGAGCTGCAAATTCAATATTTAAAACAAATCAGTCTTCTATTTACGCGGATACAAACAAATTATTTTAATATTGCAAAGTTTCCTTGACCCTAATTTTAAAATGCCAACTTGTTGAGACAGTCAAGAGACGTAAGCGTTTTTCTTTAGTTTTTATTCTCAAAATGTGGGTGTGAAATTTTTGTGAGTCTGTTATTGTAACGCTGAGTCGATCTCGAACAGATAGTGGCGTATTTTGGGTACCTTTTCGGCATCTTCGAAGCAGACTTTTAATTTATTAAGGTTAATATTGAACAAACACGTTAAGCTTTTAAGGTTTTAAGCCCGACCGCTCTTCCAATTGCACTGTTTTACATGATTGCTTTTAATTAAAAATTTTGCAATTACTTGATACAATCTTTTTTCGTCATAGAATTGCAGGAAATATTCATCAGCTCGTGAACTGCGCGCCGAAAAGCGATACAATGATAGGCTTTTGCTACAGAACGAATTCATTGAGAGAGTTTAAAACTACTCAAAAAGTTGTACAACACAAAGACTTTGCTGTTTGTGGCGAATAGGAAAGTGCAAAAGATGTTCAACTAATTGAATTACTCCGTCCAATCCCCCTCTCGTTTCTGTTTCGTCCAAAATTCCACGATATCCCTTATGTTGGTAAAGTTACTTATTAGTTGCAAGAAATTGAAGAATATATATATTAATAAGCAAAGCCTTGAAAATAAGAGAAGCTTTGGAAAATACGGAGCGTTGTCTTATTAACGGTAGAAAGAGCGCTAACTGATTTTGATTACAAAATATCATTTTCCTAAGTGCTTTTCATTAAACATAGAACCAAAATTTGATAACTTTGGAAACAATGGGTTGATCCGGCTGCCAGCCTAAGAACGACAACATTAATTAAAAGGATTTTCTCATTCTGACAATGTTAAGTTCGCGCCAATTATCTCCAATTACCAACCATCACTGGTGTGTAAATTTCATTACACCGACTTCTTGTGTCTGGTCATGTATTTATCTAGCGCTCGGCAAATGCCGCTAGAATACTCCACCACAGAATAAGTCTCTTTAGCAAGAATGACCTTGTAGTAATCTTAAAACTGTAACAAAAACGCTCTCGGTCGTCTTCAACGCGAAACATTGGCGCTCCGTAATAAAAAGGTTGTTTGTCGCTTCAATATCTCATAAAGAAAGTTTAATGTCGAAGTAATTAGCTCTTTATTGAAGTTGTAAGAGATTGTTATGATAATCTAGATAGGGATTATGTTAATAATGTCTAATTATATTTTGCTTCAATGAATGTTGTTCTAATGACTGTGCTCAGCCATAAACAACGTGATTGGTTGTGAAAAGCCAATTTCAAAAAAAGGAAAACCGCCGAAGGTTGGATCGACCTTATATGAGTGGCAATTTAATTGGACTTTCGTTCACTGTCAATTTGGCGAGCTGGTGATAAATACTCCATTCTTCTTCGTTTTATGTTATTTCTTTGTACTGGCACAAACCGTTGTATGTTCCAGTTCCTGGATATTTAGAAAATAAACCGTTTACAAAACTGATTGTCGGTCTAACGATGGAGAACGATGAAAGAAACAGAACTCAGAATGGTGAAAAATCTATGGCTTTGTCTTTCAGTATCTGCGGTATTTTAGGCCTTGAAGCAGTGAATCAAGTACTTGGTGACACAATCCCTCAGAGTAGCTCATCTGAACCAAATGGAACCAAGGAGATCTCCGGTACAAACAACCAAAACATTGAAAAGGAAGAAGGTAATAACAAAATTAATGTTTTTTTTTAAGTTTAACACAAAATCATCAGAAAATATTTTGAAACTTGAACAAGAAAAATTTTGTCAATACTATAAATTTGTAATAGGTGCCTTCATTTTTAAAAGCTTTGGTAAAGTCATTGTATTATTGAAAAGTGCAAGCCATATGGTTGTTTGCTCGTGAGCTACTTCATATAAAGTGCTGCATAATTCACTCAATTTCCCCAGTTCAAATCATGTTTACTGAGTCACACAAAAGCATAGAAAGATGCAACCATATAACTTCAACGGGTTTTTTTTGCTGTTCCGTTTTTATTTATGTTCATTGGAATAAAAGTAAAGCTCTGAAGTCTATTAAGCCTTTTTTTCCATTTAGCTTACACGCACAGTTTAATCACCCTTCGCAAATTCTCTTTACTGTTTTTGGTGGCTGGTGATAAAGCCAAAGGTAGAACGCCGCTTTAGCATTCTCTAAAGAACTCCTCTCTCAGTACATACAACAAGCACATTAGCAGGAAATAACGCACATAAATGAGATTTTGAATTTTAATCTTTAGTTTATTCAAGTAGTTTTTAAAAATAAGCATTCACAAGAATTGCGGCTTAGAGTAATTAGTTTTTTTTCTCTTTACAGTATAAGGACTGTCGAGTTAGTTGTGCTAAAGTGTGGTTAAATATTTATGAGCACCTGTTTTTATTCCGTATAAAATTTTGTAGGGATTCTGTCACTTGTCAGTGTACCGAAGCATTAATCGTGACACTGCATATTCATGTGAGCGGCGCAACACAAGACTTGCAAATGAGGAGTTCAGTAGTGCTTTGAGGCGACCAAATTTTAAAAGTTTTGTGAAATACATCAAGCATAATCAACTAGTGAGAATTAAAGATGCACAATTAATTGTTGAAGTGTTTTAAATTGGTAGCAATAAATGAAATTTGTCTAAAATTTTAAAACGGACTACACGAGTTTGATACGAGGAAGTCAAGTCATGAAATTGTACCTAGAGATTTCAGAAAAAATTCCCTCGATCGAAACCTTTAATTTTTAAGGTTTTGCAGTCCGACTGCAACAAAATCTACCTAGTCATTTAGTCGAACGACAAATAGTATATTCTTTAGTCTCAAATTGAAAGACAGCTTAGCGCAAAGAGTTAATTTGAACAATATGTGGAATAAAAAGAAACCATTTAAAATTCCATGAAGCTCTTTGAAAATTCCAAACACAAATGATCAGAATCAAAGAAAGGCCACATTGCTCTTTTAAAATTTTTGAAATCTAATGGATTTTCTGTTTTTGAATTTCTACTTGGCATGAGAAAAATCTAAACAAAAGGTCGGCGAATGAAAATTAACATTCATGTTTTTTGAAAGAGATTTTTTAAGTTTTTCTTCGACAGCTGTGACCACCTTGACTAATTTTAACTGATTAAATTTAATTTCTATCACTTTGCTGAAAAGCAGTAATTACAACACTGTTATATTGCCATACAAAAACGGGCATGCTGTTTATGTAAGCAGAGCAATTTTATATCTTATGACATGTGTTACTACATCTTAGCACTAATTTAAAAAGTTTAAATATTTCACTTTCTGTTTTTTTTGTAGAATCTACGACTTGATGTGTCCGACTTTTTGGCGACTTTGTTTTTATTAGTTTTGATTTTCCCCCCAAAGATAGCTTCGGTCTGCATTACAAAAAGTCAATATGGGGAGACTTTTGAGAAAAAGAGACGCCATTTGAGAACAAGAACTAATGAACTTTAAGTTATGATAGTTATTTAAATGTTTTTGAAAATCAGTGGGTGTCTGTCTATCATAGTCATCCTAATATAATCTTTTGTGTTGGTTAAGAGACTTTAATAAAGTCCAAGAATCGGTGCGAGTTTGTCACACGTCAGTTTTGCCCAAGTTGTGTATTTCGCGCCATCAGTACCTCAACGACATGAAGAAATCTTTTCGACGACCAAAATGTCAAAGTCCTCTTCATAAGGGTTTGTTATCTTGAACACGTTTATCAGTTTTGAGCGATTCTCACTCCGCGATAGCATTTCCAACATTCCGTCGTTTTTTTTTTTTTTTGGCAACAAACTGTTTTCTATTAACCATCTTGTGTGAATTAGTGAAAGTTGACGGCAGTTAATAATTAGTTATTAATGTACATGGTTTACTAAGTAAGTGGCTTTGAAAAAGATTATTCTTTAATTAAAAAAGCAGTTTATTTTTAAAGTTTTATGAGCGATTCTTTAGTGAGTTATTTGTTCGTTTATTACAGAACTCTCAGAACACGAATCCGATGCTGAAAAAACAAATGTTGCGAAACCGCTAACAGAAAATTCTGAAGTCGACTTAACTCAGGCAGATTCTAGCACAGGAAGTCATAAAAAGAAGAAGACGCGATATAGAACAACATTCTCCCAATATCAGTTAGAAGAACTAGAGAGAGCCTTTGAAAAAGCGCCTTACCCAGATGTCTTTGCACGCGAAGAACTAGCATCGAAACTTGGCTTGACAGAGGCAAGAATTCAGGTGAAAAATTGAAAACAATTTTTACTATCGTATTCTATCATGTAATACTGCGACGTTTGCTTTACCTAAAAGAGAACATTGGCGGCACATTCTGTGCTTTTTTTTCCATTTCGTCCGACGAAAATACTCACTAAATTTGTTATGACAAGTTTGTGGTTCATAAAAAAACTAAATGATGCTTAAATGTTTTCATTTCCTTCGTTGAAATAGTTTTGTTTTATTATTAAGGTACTTTTACATACTACACCAATTATGATTCTGCAACTTTTATGTATACTGAAAATAATCATTTTGGTCACTAATTTTGTATTTATTCTCGGTGAATGATTTCCTTTGGAACAAATTTGATTCAGACGAAGACACTGCTGTCACCGTATGGACGACGGTCTCTTTATTAACTCTTTTTTGGAATAAAAGAATTTATCGACGAGTCAAAATTAGCTTAACTTTCTTGTTATTTGTTCTTTTAAGGGATCAATACAAATATATAGAAATTAAAAATCGTTCTCTATTCAACAGTTATTGAAAGTAATTATCTCCATCTCTATTCGACAACGCCAGTTTGGAGTCGTTTTTGACAGCACTGCTATTCATCTCTGCAGGTATGGTTCCAGAATAGAAGAGCGAAATGGAGGAAGCGCGAAAAGCTGTGCACATATGGTCCCGTCAACCCTTTACATGCAACCGCTGGCTATCCATGGATTGCACATGAGCCTGCAGCAACTTCGTTCTATCCTTACCATTTTCAGAGGGAGCTGACTCGAACAGGTGGAGGCGAAGGATTTACGGCTTGCTTTCCAATTCCTTATTCACACGAGTTACAGTGCTATAAGCATAACTTCCACGGAATATCTCTAAGTTCGTATTGTAATGACTTTCGCGAGTGTTCCGGCTGCTCTTGCGGTGCCTCGGAATGTATCTCTTCCCGTACACCTTCGAGCTCTCATTTTGCATCCAGTTCCTTCCGTCATGGAAGCGTGCCCACATGTATTGAAGGAATGGAGTCAAAGCCCGATTCTTTCACAGAAAGCAGTCGAGTGTCTAGCATTGTTTCACTTCGAATGAAAGCTAAAGAACACGAAAAAGCTATGTTTCAATGCGGAGTCAGCAACAGAGGCCATGTTCACAGTGCATAGCTGAAGTGTTGGGGAAAAAAAAATTTTTAGTATGTACATTGAAACGCTTATAGCCTTAAGAACAATATGTGTGAAAAGAATATTTTGAACGCCATGTTCCTCAAGCCTTTCTGACACTAATCTCAGCCGTTCAAAGAATTCGTAATTCGTGTTTTCAGAGCCGATGTATTTTAATTTTCAAAACTGAAAGAAATACATTTTGGTTTGTACTTTTCATTTCAACTTTCGATGACTCCGTCTCCGAAAAGTGACCTTTCTTATATTTGTCTCGAATAGTAGAAATTATATGGTTTTATTCGTTCTAGCATTTTCAGTTGCGACATAAAGACTAATAAAATGATTGGTGTTATTAAATTTAACTTTTGAACCAGCTGATGAAACCCTATAAAGCGACCATTCATTTTGTTTCTCTTGAAGAGTAGAAATAATTAGTGCAATTCATTCTAATTTTTGAACAAATTGATGAAACCCTATTAAGCGACCATATATGCACTCATTTTATTTGTCATGAAGAGTAGAAATGATTGGTGTTATTCATTCTAACATTTGAACAAAAAATTATGAAACCCTATAAAGTGACCAATAATTTTGTTTATCATGAAAAGTAGAAATGATTGGTCTAATTTATTAACTTTTGAACCAGTTGATGAACTTACCCTATAAAGTGACCATTTTGCTTTTCTTGAAGAGTAGAAATGATTGGTTTTATTTGTTTTGACCAGTTGACCATGAAACCATTTTAAGTGCCCATATGATTACTTACTACATATTTGTACGCTTTTTTAAACATACTTCGACTCGTCGTGTATCTCACAAATGTAATATTTTGAAGTAGTTTTGAAAACCTTTAATGAAAAATATTCAAGGACTGAAGGAGAGCCTCACATGAATGAACAACGCTTTGATCAGGAACTAATTCGCCTCAATTCTGTAACACAGTGCTATCGAACAAACATTTTTGACCATCATCAAAGAATATTTGCCACTTTTCTATCATAAGCCGTTAGCAAGACAACGTCATCCTGTTTCGAGCACGTCATAGTCTTTTATATCAATCTTTATCTTGTTTCAGAAAAAAACTCTTTTTCTAACCACTTTACCGAATGCATTAGAAATCTAGTTACATATAAATAAGATAACAAGCATTTAGATAAATTGTATTCTTGCGTGTCTTTCAAAATAAAAGAAATGTTTTTAAAAACTTTTTGTCATATTTGGAGTAGTTTCATCTGTCCGTATCATTGTTCTCCTCGGATGACCCACACAAACAGAAATGAGAAATAAGAAATTGATCAAATACTGAAAATGGTGTTTAAGTTAGAAAGCTACAATTTTCAAAACGGTTTATAGACAAACTATAAAACATAGTTAGAAGAATTCCTCAGTTCATCAATTTATATGTTTGAGTCTAAAATAATGAAAGGCTTTCTTTCAGCTTTAACAAAACGCTTTTAAACCTTTTGTTTAATCTGTAACTATGAGTTTTATAAGAATCTTTAAAAGTATAGTCTATCCCGAGATTTCCTGAGTTATAATGTTTGTATCAAATGGAAATAAATTGTCTGAAAAAGGATTGATTCCGTTCTACAGCTTTGTTTAAAAGTCTCAATAATGTCTAAAGTCTACATATATTCAAATAAACTGTTTTTAAAACAATTACTGTTTTACTATTGAAAAGGATTTTTTTTTGCAACTCCTTGCACACATCTGGCGTCTAATAATTTTTTCTTCGTGCTACTGGAAGTGAATCATACGTGATGTTGCAGCATCCAGATATTATCTAAGCGTTTTACGCTAAAGTAATGCGAAAGGACGTGCTCTTTCTATTCTATTCTTAAATTTTCTTGAATTTCTTGAATTTTCAACATGAGGTATTGGGTACGTATGGTGGCCTATAACTGCATAAGAAAAACAGTAAGATTTATGTCATTTTCCTTATTTGTAGTTTTTTTCTCTTTTCTTTTTTAATTGTTTTGACATTTTTTTCGTTTTTTTTATCCGTTTATTTTGTTTTTCTTTAACCTTTTAATCTTAGTTTTTATTTTTTAATCATTTTTTATCTT
>JAOBBB020362005.1:0-10198 GCA_025331005.2 Zoanthus gigantus
CCTAATCCAAACACCTCGAAAACAATAAAGACCTCGGGGCTCCGCCCCTCGGTACTTCATTATTTTCTCAGTGTTTGGAACGGGTGATGAAACACTCTCACTCGTTTTTGATATATTACATCAAGTATGACAAAAAAGTTTCGTGGTACAGTCAAGAGCAACAATGACATGATTTACGACTTTGAAAACGCGGCAGAATCGATATACCAGTGGAAAGCTCACATCATGAAATCTGCTGTTCAGGAGTGCGCCAAACAAGATGTTATTAATGAACTGGACTGCTCTTCAATCTTAATTGTTATGGACAGATGGGTACCGTGAAAAACAAAGTGACTGGTTTGGGAAAAGAGGGTTAAGTTGGCATATTAGTAGTGTAGTAACAAGGGACAAAAACACTGGAAGCTTGAAGGTTACATCATATGCGCATTTGTTTGATCAGTGTACGCAAGACTGATATGCAGTCACTTCTATCGTCGAGAACCTACTACGTCATTTGAAAACAACAAACGCCGACCTAAAGAAAGTCCATCTGCGTTCAGATGAAGCGGGGTGTTACCATAACTCCTCTCTGATTACCGCTCTAAAGGATATTGGGGATAGTATTGGTGTCACAGTTATGCGGTATGACTTCTCCGAGCCTCAGTATGGAAAAGACATATGCGATCGCATCCTTTGTCCGATGAAGTCAGCCATTCGTCAGTACTGTTCAGAAGGAAATGACATTCTTTCAGGAGAGAAGCACTTCAAGCTCACCCAGTTAAGGGAACAACAGTCTCCGTCAATGTTGTAGATGACACACAGAAGAACCTATCGCTGAATAAAACTGACCACTTCAGTTCCTTCCACGATTTCCAGTATGAAGACACTGGAGTAAGAACCTGGAAAAGTTACGGAATCGGAAAGGGAAATTGGTTTTTGTCCAAAAAAATATTTTTGAAACGTCAAGGGCCAACAAAATTGATAACGAAAGAAAACAAAGGTTTTTTTGTACCAACAAAACAACGTTAACTTAAACCAAGACGCCCACCTGCTGAATTTCGAGCACAAGACAATGACGACGGTAAGGACCACAAGCCAGGAGAGATTTTTGAATGTTCGGACCCGGGTTGCATCATGGCGTTCAAATGCATTTCGGAACTCGAGATGCATCTAAATATTGGTCAGCATTGCCGGAAGGAAGTGCAAGAAACGATGTATGATAGCATAAGAAGAAACTGGGCAACCAAATTTTCAACAAATGACAAGAGAAAGAAGGCCAGTACGTCAAGTGCATTAGCAGCTCAGGTAGTTCATGATGCTGATGGTAGACCAAGTGTTCATCTGAAGTTGGGATCGGTAATGAACAAACAGCGTACCAGTCACACACGTCTCTCATCTGCTGTAAAAGAATATCTTACTGCAAAATTTATGATGGGAGAAAGGACTGGTCAAAAAGCAGACCCGGCCCAAGTTTCAGTTGAAATGCGAAATGCAAGGGAAAAATCAAATGAGCGCAAATTTAAGAGAAATGAATGGCTTTCAAAGACGCAAGTGTAAAGTTTTTTTTCCCGTCTTGCAGCGATGCGACGGAAAGAGAAAGACATGGTGCAACTCTCAACGGAAGACGATGACGATGTCAAGTGCCTTGCGGACAATTTGGAAAGAGAAGAGTTAATCCAGAACGTAACTAACACAATCGGTCTCAAACATCCAATTATGTATGACGTCTACGACCTGTGTGAGTGTACCCACAATAACAGATTGAATAAGTTCAATGTTGCGATGCTTAAAACCATCTGCAACCACTTTGAAATAAAATTCAAATCCAGAGACAAGAAGCAAGAACTTATTGACAGGCAGAGAGAAGTTATTAGTGATTGTGACTGTATGCGAAAATGAACCAGCGTCGTAGCCATCTGTGTACATAATTTTTTTTTATCGTAGTCCCCATTTCTTTTGTGTATACTGTCAGACGTAAGTACGACCGATAGGAATACTGTTTTGTAATGGGAAAGGGGAGGGGAGAGAGTACTCCCTATATTGGTATGTTAGGGATGCTTGTCATATTTTTTCATGTGGCAAAATAGGCATTTTGGTATTTTTTGGAGTTTCCAGAGAGAATCAAGTCTATTTTTGAAAAACGGTGTTTTTTAGGGATGCAAGAACAAAACGAGTATGTATTTTTCGTTTCTTCCTGCCTTTTTAAAAAATCTATGCTTTGATGTATTTTTTAGGGTCGAATATTTGTACGTCTTGATATTTTTTATGGTATTTTTTTCTCATTTTCCGACGAGCATTCTTATCCTTTTCACTCTGAAGTGTTCCACCCCCCCATCCCACTTTGTCCCACGGGCGCGAAACATACATGCCAATGTACAGCCACTGAGCTATACAATCTTTTAACAACATTTATTTTAAAATTTTGCAAAATTTAATACCCGTAAACAAGATATCGCTCGAAATGTAAAGACGCGAAAAGTAATACAACCTTTGTCAGTACACTTCCTACAGCTTTGTCGTCTTTAATTTGAGGTTGAGATCAGATGGTGAACTGTGTGTATGATACTGATGCAATGAACATCTCGAGTTGCTTAAAGTTTAAACTGTTGTGAGTATGACATTCATTGCGTACACAGCAAGCTGTTGCGTTTAAAGCTTGAGAGCTACTAAGACCCAGGTAAAATAGTTGTATGCTTACAGCCTTGCCTTTAGTTTTATATATTCTACTGCATACTGATTTGTGACAGATGCAGTCAGCTCAGGCTTTAGGGAAATAAAAAATGATAACAGCGCGAAATTTAGTACACTTTTGCTCTGTTATTGCAATCGCAAAAATTAATTTTTCCGAAACCTCGCATTTTCGCCAAACATGTTTGAGGTAGAGCCTGGGCGTTCAGTATAAAACACGGACCGCGAACTACGGACTGGGTATAAAACACTGACTGAGGTATAAAATGAGGACTATGGATTAAAGCACGGTTAAGTACTGTAGAATGGTAAAATGTTCGTAAAATACAGGCAGTCAAGTAACTTCATGACGTAAATATAACGTGGTAATAAATGCGCTCTCTGATCGCCAGCTCAAAGATGGCTGACGTCAAAGGTAAGTGATTTTGATTTTAAGACGTTTTAATACATGTACTGGGAGTTTGAAGTAGATTTTCTTACATTAGCGATGTCTGTGTTGCACTCCTTTTTCACAGGTATATTTTGAAGTTGTTAAGCTTAACAGAAGTATATGTTCCGTTTTGTTTTTCTACGATCTCTGTCCGCTATTTTGTTTTACCCCTGTGCATATACGTCTGAGCTGAAGGTTTACAGGCGCACATAAGAAGAACGGTAGTTGTATACATTCAATTTTTTAAAAAATATATTAAAATCATTTAAATTCAATATATGTCATATAAAAGTATGGTAACAACTAGCGACGCTTTCCAATTTTATTTCAAGTAAAAAAATAAATTTCAGACATTTGTGTTACCGTTTTGTTAATAAAGATAACGAAGTGTCTAAATGGCCGGCAGCCGGGCACGGTCTTAAATAGACTTAAATGCCCGGCAGTAAAATCGTTTTTGTAGATTAGACTAAATAGCACTCCGGTTACCCTGTTTATGGTTTGCTTTCAATAATGGTAAGGGTGACATGGTATACCGGTATACTCTAAAAAGTCTGTTGGCTGCCAGCCTGTTTCGGTGGCGCAGTGGTATAGAGTATCGCTTGCTATGCTAACTATCCGAGATCAATCCCTCTTGGGGTTGCTAGTTACAACTGTTTTTTTTAACTTCAAAAAAGATTTCTAAGTCAAACTGCCGGGCATTTAGTCTAGCTATTTAAGACCGTTCCCGGCTGCCGGCCATTTATTCACAGCCTAAAGATAACAGTCAATGTTACGACTAAAACACCTTACATGTTTGTCTAATCAAGTCTTATAAATTCTTTGCCCCAACAATTTATTCTTGACCCAAGCACTTTCCTTGCCAAGTTTAAAGCTTACCAACTTCAACTTCATCATTTCTATGTTACGATTACGTTTATGTGCAGTTTAAAAATCCCTAGTCCGCATTTCATAGTTCGGTCCGTATTTTATACCACAGTCCGTGTTTTATACCCAGTCCATAGTCCGTAGTCCGTAGTCCGTAGTCCGTAGTCCATATTTTATACTGACCGGTTTGAGACATCTGGCCGGCTTCGACTTGGAGATCAGTTCGGGTGTGGTCTTTGTATTCAAATTACTCATAAGAAGCTTTCAAAGATCGAAGTTTTCAGGAGAGCTTTGAATGTTCCTATAGCTGACGAAGTAGCGGCTAAGAAAACCTTGAAAGATTATCAACAATCACTCCAATCAGCAAATGCAGTTTCATAGAATTTGCCTGTTTCACGTGGACAGACGGCAATCTTCAATTTCAATCTTTATCTTCCTCCAACCAGTCGATGCCCTATGCTTGTCTTTTGTGTGGAAACTCCGACCATATAAGAGCAACAAATAAATTTAGAAATACCATATGTCGCAGGTGTAATATTGCACCTGTCAGTAAAAAGGGAGAATTAAATGCTCTGAATGTCGAGGAAAACCTATTTGAAGAATCTTTCTGTGAGGAAGGTGAGGCTTATAAAGTGTATGCTGTTAATTCCTTATCCAGGACAGAGATTTTTATTTCCGTTAAAACTTACTTACACTTACCGTTGTTTTATACAGTTAGATACTGGTTGTCCTTTGTCTCTTCCCTCAATTAGCTTTTTCAAAAAGGTATGTCCCAATGTTGAGGTGAAACTGACAAAGATAGTTCTCTCAACCTATTGTGGTGTATTGTTTTTTTTTTTAGAAAAAGCATTTGTAAAAGTGAAGTATTCAGGAAAGTTAAAAACCTTGCCCTTACTTGTTGTACAAGAGGGAACATCTGCCTTGTTTGGTCGAACATGGCTCGTGGATGTGTGGGGGTGGTATAAAGTTGAGGAGGATACCTTTGTTGTTGTCAAGGAGCAAATACTCAATTCACAAACTCAGGTTCATAACAATGAGGAATTTCCTCCCTTCCTTTTGTGCGACGCTTCATCTTATGGCGCTGGTGCAGCCTTGGCTTATTAAACTGAGCAATATTTCAAGCCTATGGCTTTAATTTTGCCTCCTACACATCGAGTGAAGCCCAGCAAAACTACTCTTAGCTAGAAAAAGAAGGCCTTCAGAATCACATTTGGTCTGAGAAGTTTCCGCCAGTATTTATATGGCCGATCATCTAGAATTCTAACTAATCATCGAACATTGTTTTTCTCTGTTTGGCCTAAAGAATCCTGTTGCTGTTCACACTGCGGCTCGACTTCAGAGATGGGTACATATCCCTGCGTCATACAACTACAGGATTAGATATCGTACAACTGCAGACTACGGTGATTCCTCAGCATGTCTTGTCTTCCTTTGCCCAAGACTTGGTCCCCAAAAAGTTAATGCGAAAATGTTGGAACGTAATGTTGTAAGCAACGTGAACAGTCAAATGATTAAGGAGGCTTAGATCAATCCAGTTTTGTCCCAGGTGTACCGTTTTACCACCAGTGCTTTGCTTTTAAGTGTAGTGGATCCAAAGCTTGCGTTATTTAGGAAAAAACAGAATGAACTGAGTAACAAACAAGTGCATATTATGGATACTCGTGACGTTGTGTTGTTCCTTGTTCACTTCACAACTCTGTCTTACAAGAAATCCACGACACTCATCTAGAAATTTCAATAATGACAGCACTGCATACATCATGTATGGTGGCCCAATGTAGATTCCCAAAATGAGCAAATTGTTTCTTCTCGCAACACTTGCCAGTCTACGATTGGCTGAAAAAATAGCTCAAATTACTTTGATGTGGCTATCGTTATTGATAAATGCCTGCTGGTGTAACGAAATACCTTGCATTTTACTACTTGCGAATCAGCATCTATACTTGTTATTAACATGATACTTTGCACTTGCCTAGATTTGCTAATTTAATTCAATAGCATGGCGAGGCTCAGTAATTTAGCTCCATGGTGGATCGTACATCAAAACGAGGTTTAAGGCAATTTTCACAGGTAAGACTCTTCGTAATTATGGAAGGAGGAAATCTCTGGAAACATCACGTGGACCAACTGCTGGGCCGTCCTGAAAAGAATTTCTCCGAAAGATCCGGGGTGTTCCTCCCAGTTACTTGGATTACTACGAATTAAAGTGACATTCATATTGCGGGGAACTTGGGAGAAATGTTTTAATGGAATCAAATGTTCCCCGGCTGGTCAAACATTTTCGAGGTATTGACCAGCCGCGGAACAATTGATTCCACGTGACCTTGATTTAGCCAATTAGAGCGCGCATTCGAGTCGAAAACGCACTAGCTATATAACAATTGTTGATATTTGTTAATCAAGTAGAGTTTGCCTGTAGGGTTTGTTAAAGCATTAAAGCAACTTTGGTCAAGCAATATAGAGAGTTTAGAGATGTGCTAAAAAGCTCCTAAATATTTCACTAGAAATCTTTTCTGTTCTATGTTTAGCATCTCTGGATGAAGTTGTCTATGTATTATTATTTTCTGGGATGTTAATCTTTTATTCAGGTCTCGTTTCGAGGAATAGAATTAAAGGATAGAGAAAGGCGGGAGCTAGGAAGCTCTCGATTCATCCAATCAGGTTTTCATTTGTTTCTTTAAAGTCTATTTCTTAGTAATCATATCTGGTGATGAGATTATGGAGACATTTCATGCTATATCAGATTTATTCATAGTTGCCTTTCCGAAATTCCTCAAACGAGATTTTGCAACGAGACTGAAAGAGTATCATAAGATACATTCAATCTTTTCTTTTCGTGTATTTTTTGACGTAAGAACCTTGAACCCTATTGCAAAAAAACCACCTAAACCAGGAACTGGACATAGTTTTCTCGAACAATGAGAATGAGAAGAAAGGTCTCTACAACCAACGAGTCATTTGGATCGAACAAGAATACTTTAGCTCCCTCCTATTTTTGCCATATGACAGGACTGAAATAAAGTAGAATCATCTTAAATTTTAAACATCCCCCGTATGGAACATTTTAACTCAATCCGAAGGTTTGAAATGATACTTTTTGACTTTTTTCTCTAAACTGGATGTTTCTAACTAAAGCATATTTTAATGTTTTTTTTTTCATCTTTTCAGAAATTGACTAACTCTACTGACATACAGATAAACTGCTGAAACCGATAAATTGTTTAGAGTTGCAGATGTGGTTTGAAAGTTCAAACGTTTTTTTAAAATCAAATTATCAAAAGTTTAAACATTAAATTGGAAAAACATATCTTGTCTTTCCCTGATAAACATTTCATTATTTTCTTATTAGGAAGAAGATAACGAAGACCTGTTTTACACGAAGATGAGTAAGGGTCTTGTTCTCTGCGTAGCTTATGCAGCAAATGTAGGTGGCACTGCAACTCTTACGGGAACAGGTCCCAACCTGGCTTTCAGTGGCCAACTTAATAGGTTAGTATTGTTCTATTTACTATGACCAATTACTTTATAATGCAAGTGACACGGTCGATCTCGCAATGTAGATAGGACATGCGTGTTAGAACTAATAACTTGCAGCCAATAGATTGAGGACAAAGGCATTACTCCTTGAAGCGACCATAAATGAAGGTGATCCCTAAAGCTAGAAACAACGGAGAGCTGTTTTGGCCTTATAAGGCATCATCAACATGAGGTAGCTATTATTTGTTACTGTTTGTATTAGCTCCAAGAGACTTTAGCAACTCGAAATCTTTTGAAGTTCAATAGGTACAAATGCTAGTAATTCTTAAATGTAAACCTTTCAAAATACATTTTCTTATCGAACTTTCACTTATTTCCAGTTTGTATCCAGAAAGTCCAGGAATTGGTTTCGCCTCGTGGTTCATATACGCATTTCCCGAGATGGTAGTTTTGCTTTTTGTTGCCTGGGTGTGGCTGCAGTTCCTCTTCCTGGGATTCGGGTAAGGTTGCGTTTGGCAAACAAGTGCTGTATCAATTTGAGCTCATGACTTTATTAAAGGACTTCATATCAATAGCTTCTTACTTGTCGTTCCTTCGCTATTCGCATAGGATGAGTTTATATGATCTTTAAAATAATAAGCAAAGCTGTTGAAAGTATTGAACAGTACAGGTGTACTAAGCTTTGACGTTACAATGTCAAATGAATTAATTCAAGTGCTAGAATGATAAGGAAAACTGAAAATGAAAAATTCACAGCTGGTTGTATATATGATCAGGTGCTGTAAGCGACAAACAAGGAAAGGGAGCACACGAGCCATTAAGGAGCTCCTCAGGCAACAGTACAAAGAGCTGGGACCCATGTCGTAAGTACAAACCTCTGTCGTACCTCACAGATTTGTAGTAACAATGAAAATAATAATGACGGTAATACTAACGATGATAATAATGACTTTGATTATACTACAAAGACGACGACACAAGAATTGGGAGGCAGCATGGCTCAGTGGTCAGAGTTGGGGGTTTGAATACGGAAGACCCGGGTTCAAGTCCGAACTCGGACTACTGAATGAATTTGTCCTCGGTGATCCCAGGGGAAAATTCTCCACGCATTGTAAATAGCCAGCTGGTTTGCCTCCTACCAGTTGGGATTCTTAATTGGGAGAGAGGGGAGTTTTAATATGATACTGAAACGCCCCTTTAGGGGAATTATCATTAGATATTTATTATTATTATTATTATTACTATTATTATTATTATTATTATTATTATTATTATTATTATTATTATTATGAATATGACAATAATGATAGCAATCACGATGGTGACAACTAAAACGATGATAATGCCCACGATGATGACGAACAAAACGATAATGACGACCACGATGATAATGACCACGACCACTAAAACGGTAATAATGACGGTTAAATCTTGCCTAGTTCCTAGGCCTCAATATTTCGCCGCGGTCAATCGTCTCGGGTCACGTGGTCCGGGCCGTTCGTCTGGGATACGTCACCGAAATCAAATAACCATGACGGCCTGGAATAAAACCGTACAGGAACTAGGCAAGGTTAAATCGATAATTACCACGACGATGACTACTAAAATGATGAAGAAGACCACGAAATGAAGACGACTAAAACAATGATGATGACTAAGATGATTATAATGACACCTAAAACGATGACGACTAAAACTGACCAAGGTGATTATGATAACGACTAAAACAATGGTGTCCACGATGATGACGACTAGAGCGATGATGATGTCGACTAAGACAATGATGACCACGATGATGGCAACTAAAACAACAATGATTTCAACTAAAAAATATAAAGATGACCAACATAATTAAGATGACGACTAAAGCGATGCTAACCTCTGTCTTGTTGTTATAGACTAAAGCGATGATGATTACGACCATGATGACGATCACAGCGACAAGTACGAAGACGATGATGACGACTATGATCGTGTTGATTTTTACGATGACAAAAACGACTACAATAATGGTAACCATTACAATAACAATGACGAATAAGAATGCAATGATGAACACGACTATAACTATAATGAAGAATGTGAGATGACTACGTTGACAATTATTACGATCAGCAAAATGTTCACTATGATGGCGATTACTATAAGATAAGGATAAGGACAAGAATGAAAGCAACATGGATATCAATAACGTTAACGGAGATGAAATTCAACCGACTTTATCATACAAACAATCCCTGTTTTAAAAATACACCAATATTGAATAAGAATGTTTAAAATAAATGATGTTCAAGATTTCAAAGATAAAATTTTACCTTTCCGTTATAGCTTTGCTGAAATAGCAGTCTTACTTCATTTCATTGTCCTCGCACTTCTTTGGTTATTCCGAGACCCCAAGTTCATGCCAGGATGGGCAAGTGCATTCAAGAAAGGGTAAGTTGAAGTTACATTTTGCCTCAAACCTGCCAAAACCCTGCTTTCTAAATTTCGTTTTACTACTAAGCAGTCAGCGTTCTCCAAATAGGGCCTAGAAGATATAATTTTCTAAAAAGTAATATCTTTAGTCATTTTGTTTAAGTTAAAAATAACAGACAGATAAAGTTGATAAAAATCAAGTACAGAAAGCAGGTGCATAAAGCAACTAATACGAGCACTATAAAAAGGCCACATATGTTTTGTTTTATTTGTTTTAGAACATTTAGGAACCTAGTGAGGTTCCAAGGAGTAGAGATAACAGGACTCGAGGTCCTATGCAAGGAT